>JAQGAR010000033.1:0-35201 GCA_034697865.1 Oribatida sp. | reverse complement strand
AGCTCTCCATATTGTCTTTTGGTAAACCCATATATCTTTCGGTGTAAACTGAATCTGAAACAAAATATTCTTTATAAGCAGGTTTGGCTAAGATTACTCTCTCTCTCTCTCTCTCTCTCTCTCTCTCTCTCTCTCTCTCTCTCTCTCTCTATCTCTCTCTCTCTCTCTGAATAAATGAATTTAAAAGAACTGATCAATCACCATAAAGAAGCCACGAAGTGACCGGCGCTACCGATACTCCACATGAGAAAACTGGATCCTTAATGTCGACGGCGAGGGCTAATGCCGTTGCATAACCACCTTTTTGATTGGAAGAATCATTTGAAAATAATTGATATAAAATGAGATGATGACTGACCATAACTCCAGCCCCAAATGCCGATCGCGTCTTTATTAACGTAATGTAAATTATCCCTCAAATACCTGAAGAAAACATAAATTTAAGTAAATTTTGAATTCTTTGTGATTAAAGTTGTAATTAGTTTTTCAGTTAATTTTATTTCTCTAAGATTTTGAGTCTTAATTAATTTGCAAATTATAATGAAATGCATTAGATTTGGAT
This sequence comes from Oribatida sp., assembly GCA_034697865.1. Taxonomy (NCBI): domain Eukaryota; kingdom Metazoa; phylum Arthropoda; class Arachnida; order Sarcoptiformes; species Oribatida sp. The sequence goes on along the minus strand of JAQGAR010000033.1, from coordinate 34,639 downwards.
ATTAAACGTTAGTATTTATATTTGCTTTTTTTACAATAAATTATTGTCAATAATATTGGTTAATTTTATTTGACTTTTGGCCAGGGATCGCCAAGCTTAGTGACTCCAGAGGGGGGGGGGTTGAAAAATTTTGCCAAAAATCCTAGGTGGAATCATGGAACCAAAATGCCGCAATTTTACCGCTAAATTCGGTTTAAATCCAATTAAATTAACTTGATTCAGTTTAAATACAGTTTCGGTGGCCATTTTGGCCAGATTTACCGAAAAAATTGCCCAAGGGATCCCCAAGCTCGGCGACTTCAGGGGGATCAGTGGGTGATTTTTTTGAAAATTTTGCCAAAAATCCTAGGGGGATCAATGCCGCCATTTTACTGCTAAATCCGGTTTTAATCCAGTTAAATTAGCTTAATTTAGTTTAAATTGTCTTATATTCAGTTTAAATCCAGTTTCGGCGGCAATTTTGGCCAGGTTTACCGAAAAAATAGCCGCCGCGCTTAGCACGGCGTCCAGCTAGGGGGTCCATCGAGGGCGACAGGGGGGGTTTTTCAAAATTTTCGCCAACAGGGGGATTTTGGGCTGATCTCCCCTTGGTGATCCCTGTTTCAACGTAAAATTTGTATCATTAAAAAATCTTTTGAAGCATTTCTTTCCAGTGAAGAGAAAGTGTATATTCAGAATTAATTTCTATCAGGTTTCTGATTAAATACAGTCCCAAAAAAAATTCTCAGGGGGGTATAGGGGGTATTGCGCAACAATTTATCGAAATTTTAGGGGGGAGGTCCAAAATCCAAAATTTAGATGGGGTATTAGGGCTATACCCCCCCCTTTCCGCATCACTGATATATAATTGAGGACCTTCAACTCTACCTTGATCACAAATACATTTAATAGCTACTCAAGTGTATAAACTAAACCACTAAACTAAAACACATATTGTTCTGATGTCGAGTGAATTATTTAAATAAATTTAGGAATCGACAGATTGTGTCAAATATTCAATTAGAGCCGTGTTTTTGAAGATACAAAAGTTTATCTTTCTTTTTATGTTTTTCAATTCCGTTTGGATTTTGCGAAACTAATAATATATTCTTTACATTTCTGAATATTGAGCATGATACATTAGTATGAATAATTTAAAAGTTCAGATATTCAAAAAGTTCATAAAATAGATGAGTTATCTGAATCTATTTTGAAAGAAATTTAAAATACGAATAAAAGAAGGCATTGAATAAAATTTGAAAGAGAAAACGGATGTCTTTCTCTATAATTGAATCGAAAGTGAAATTCTGAGCGCAGTCTAAAAACAAATCGATATTATTATCAATTTTGACACTTTTCTTAACAAATTGAAACAATGTCAGCACTTTTTAAGTAACGCATTTCTTTCCCTTTATTATTACACTCGATTTTAATATATCATAAAGTGGGCATGGCCTATAGGGAGTCATCCTAAACCCCTTGGACTTGAAGACTACCGGGTTGAGCTTCTGGAGCAGGGATGCAAGGTATAGGCCTATGTGTCTTCTCTATTCGCCGAATTTCAAAAGCCAAGAAATTCCTTATATATTACGTTCATGGACAGACACTAGGCCTGTCGAGGTCTCGGCTGGGTCCCTTTCTATGTTTTTTAGGAAATTTACCGAAAATTTGGGAAAAAGACCTGAAAAAGCTCTCCATTTTTTTTGCCAGGACCCCCATAAAATTTTTGACATTATACCCTTACCTATATCCCACTGAAATTTTTTTCGAGTGACCCCCTGAGGCCGGGAACCTTGCGCATCCCTGCTCTGGAGCGATCCAGTCTGCCCATCAGTGATTCTAAAGTAATGTTCTTATATTATTGAACTATTCCTGTTAATAATAACAATAATAATAAGAATAATAAAAACAGGGTAATCTACATGTCATCTACTGCCGTTAATAAATTCAAGTTTAACAGGCTCCTCTCATTAAATTTGAAAATCTTGGTTGGGTGGTGAGCGGGAATTTTGCAATTTTTGTCATAACCGGGTTTTTCAGTTGTCAATTCAAAGAGGGTTAAATTTAAATCTAAAGTGTTGTTGAACCCACGCATTCGACTATCAATTCTAATTTTGATAGATTTATTCAAAAAACCTTTTGTTTGGTTTTATATTTGAAAAGTTCGATAATTTTCTTAGCGTTGGTCGGATTTATAGTGTGAAATGATAGAGAATTGAGAATTACTTGGCCACAGCTATTTGATCCTCGACCTCAGCGGTTCCTAAATTATGATAAAGTTGATGCATAAGCGTATCGCCCTGATTGCCACTTCCGCGTCCATCGATAAAAGCATAGATAATGTCTTTAGTTGAAGTCAAGTATGTGCCCCAATTTATTTGAAATCTTTCGGTAACCATTTGAGATCCGGGTCCTCCATATACCTTAAATCATTAAAAGATTTGAAAATTCTTATATTTTGTTAACAAACTGTATTTTATTATCTAAAAATCACCAAGGTGTGTGATTCAAGTATCTATGAACAATCCGTATGTAAGCAAATAATAGAATTACTATGGATTGCAAGAATAGTTTGATTTAGTCCTTTAATTGAAGAATGAAGTCTTTTAAGTTATTCATTCGGATTTGTTTACATTCAATATTTGATTTTGTGTTCACTTCGGATGAATGAATGCATTTGTGAATACACTATAACTTATAGTCTATAAGTGAATACTTTATTTTAATGACTATTTTATTTTATATAAATGATGGCTTCCATAAAAGGGTTTGATCATACATTCACAATTCTGCTTTACCCGGTAGAAATTGTTTGGTCAAGAGAAATGATCACCTTAAATTGGTTAAACAGGATTTAGGAGAGTTTAAACTAAATTAAATTGAAACAACCTGATTTAATCTGAATTTAGCAGTAAAACAGTACAATTTTCACCCTCTATACACATTAGAATTTTTTGATAAAATTTGGGAAATATTTAGAAATCACTCTTAAAGTCGCGAACCTGGTGGATCCCTTCCCTATACCGTTGGAATTTACTTATCGCTGATATATAAACGATAGTTTGCAGAACAGCACAATTGAAGAATTGATAAAATCAATACCTGAATGAGTAGCGGATATTTAACGATCTCATCCCTTCTGAAAGCGGGCGGCATATATAACATGACTGAAAAATCTTAAATAAATTCAAAAAGAGAACAATTAATAGATTGAAAGGCACTAAACTATATTTCTATACTGACTGCCCTTTCCTTCGATCCAAACGTTCATCTTTTTGATTGACGGCAAAAGTTTATTGGAGAGAATGCTATTCAAGCGATCATTTGTTTGTAAGGCCACAACTTCTGAGTTATCTTCAGTCCGTCTGATCTCTATTTTAGGGATTAGTGGACCATTGCATTCAAGAACATAATACTTTGCGTTTTCACTAAAAATGGCGTTATTATAGAGGCAATGATCGCCCAAATCACAAGTAAGACAAGTCGGCGACAATTTCTTCGCTCTGGTGGTAGTCTTAAGTTTGTAAATATGCCTTTCTCCTGGCTTTGCGGGTAATGTCGAGGCATAATAGAGATGTTGAGCACCACTTAATTCATTGCGACTTATGGCCAAAATTTGGAGCGTATCGAACAGTCCTTCTGTTATGAATTGTCTGACCCCTGACTTTACAAATGAGTGCTTCAATACAATTGTATTCATTAATAAATGGATTATTTACCATGCTGATAACTCTTGCAATGTGTCGATAGCCTTCTTTTGTCTCATTGTTTGGCATTCGAACAAAATATTCTGATTCTGTGAAAAGCGGTGTCTCATACATATCGACCCAACCGTTTTTACTGATTTCCTCGTAATTCTAACATTTGATTGCAAATAAATATTTGGATGAAAAACTGTTTATTCTATAACTGGAGAAATGATTACTTTTTTGCAAATCCAATTGTTATTAAGCGGACAAAAGCTTATAATTGAATAATTTTGAACTCTCTTAAGCCAAGTGACCGACACTTCTTGATTGTCGACCCACGATATGCTCGTAAAATAGTTATCTCTTAAAATTTGAAAGTATTTTATTAGTGATTGCAATAACGCATTTATAAATTTGATTTTAAACTGCCTTGGTCATTCTCATCTAAAAAATATCAATTACCAGTAATTAAGCTCAAATCATATTTAAGCACTACCTAGAGGATAATTTTTACTTGAAAACCACTGCCTAAGGCAATGAAAGCAATGTAAACAAAGAACCATGCGGGATATCAATGGAAGTGCGGATCCCTCGCAGGATCTTCGTGAGTAAAGTAGTTCCATATTCCCCATCAAAAATGCTACCCAAAACTCGAATCAGAATTTTCCTAAGTCAAAGCATAAAGCGGCGAGGGCCTTTTAAAAATGTAAATTTTCCAATATTTAGAAGCAAATATCTTGAACAAGGTTTGATATAGAATTATTAAACTTTCATAAATATGTCCAAGAAAATAAGCTCAACATTTGCCAATTGAAAAATTTCATAATTATCAAAGGAAATGTGGCGACGTAATTTATTTTTCTTTAAAATTGTATAATAAATTATTTACAAGCGATAAAAAGTAGCAAACATAATAGATATATGCACATGAAAGATACACTATAGATGTATCTTTATTTTGAACATTTTAAAGAGGTCATTTATATAGTTTTAAAAAAATAAATTACGTCGTCATATTTCCTATGATAATTATAAAATTTTTCAATTGGCAAATGTTGAGCTTGTTTTCCTGGACATATTCATGAAAGTTTAATAATTCTATATCAAACCCCGTTCAAGATATTTGCTTCTAAATATTAGAAAATTTACATTTTTAAAAGGCCCTCGCCGCTTTATGCTTTGACTTAGGAAAATTCTGATTCGAGTTTTGGGTAGCATTTTTGATGGAGAATATGGAACTACTTTACTCACGAAGCTCCTGAGAGGGATCCGCACTTCCATTGATATCCCGCATGGTTCTTTGACAACTTCCTTGGTCATCAATAACTAACGAGCTTTATTTATTCATGTGTTGACTATGAACAAGGTTCGCCAAGCTTCTCCACGCCTGAGGGGGAGAATTTTAGAAAAAGCAAATTAAGGGGGTGCAATCCGCCAGCCAAAGGGGTTTTTCACTTTCAAAAATATTTCAAGTGAGGGGGTTTTAGTCTGACCCCTTGACGAACCCTGATTGTATGAATTGTATGTTGACGACTAATAAAAACAATTCTTCCGGAAAATCGCGGCTTTAGTTAAATAAAAGGCGAAAATGAATTAAGTTTTGCATCATTTGCTCAAACAATAGGAACCGACAAATAATCAAAACCAAAGGGAATTCGAAACAAGAAGTGCTCCAAAAGACAAATGAAATGAAAAAATTCCGAAAGACTAACGCAATAATTGAATGTCAGTTCCCATAAACTGAGGCAACAACTAATACTTTGAGCCCTTCGGGCGATATAACAATTATCTCCAAAATTACAATTGGAAGGCAATCCAATCATTAGACACACCATATGATCGCATAACTCGAAGAGTAATTTATATCAAAATGAATAATCGAAGAAAAATATTCAAATGAGTCGACAGTTTGTCTCAAAGTTTCGCCGATTATATATTTTACAAATTGAATATAAACCGGTTCACACGATTGCGTAAACCGCCCGGTTTTTTGGACGTCTGTCAAACATTCACCAGCAAAACCAGAAAAAAGACATTTTTTCGAAAGTCGAAGAATTTTGTTCACTAAAAGCTTTCAATTAAATAATGGAATTCAATTCAATTGAAATTTGTTTGAAATCAAATAATTAGATTATAACGAAAATTAGTCGAAACTAAAAGTGATCTAATTTTCATATTAATCAAAGATAATGGAAGTGCCCTCTATTTCCAAATCTAATCTCCGTTTCATTTCCGATCTGTATTTCGGAAATTCAATTTCAAAATTAAGTGAGGATGACCACGATCTAGAAACTAGGGCACAAATCGGATTTTGTACTGCAAAGCGACAACAACTGAATTGCAGAAAGAATGTAATAGCTCAACTCCCAACAAACACAAATCAAATCACTGAGAAATGCGATACATACTAAGTCAGGCATGCAGTCACAAAAAGGGGAGATCAGCCCTAAAATCCCTTGAAACAAAAAAATCATGATTTACACACACCCTCTGGAAAAGGTCACTGGGTTTAAACTGACCCAGTTAAATTAGTTTAAAGATATTTAGATTTAAAATTATGTTTTTAAGCTTAAAATTAGTTGGCGATTGAGTTTGGCCATTCCCGATTCTAAATGCACCTGGTTATTTACTAGAATCCATTGATTCCATTTGAAAGGGAAATGTTTTAAAGCAATAATTGGTTACAGAATAGGTTCCAAAGAGGAGTCTAAAGGTTTTGACAAACGATTTATTTGATTTAAAATCTTTTGGGAAAGCATTGATTTTAAAAATGGATACAAATTGAAAATTTATTTGGAAACCAATAACTGCTCGAAATATTATCGCATTTTATTGATTCAATTGAAGGCAATTCCTAATCCTAAATATCTTTTTTGTTGTTGAAAAAGAATAAAATAACGATCGAAGTAAAGAATCGGCGGTTATAGCGATAATTTTGTCGTTCACTCTATACTCAAATTAAATGAAAATCAATATATGAGTTTACTTTTAGTATTACGAGTATTCATCGATAAAACAAAATCAGGGGTTACCAAGCCCAACGATTTTAGATAGGTTATAATATGGTTAGAAAAACACCATATTGCCCAGGGGTCACCGAGCAAAGCGATTTCAGGGGGGATCTAGGGGGGGTATTTTTTTGGCTCGAGCTCAGGGAGGGGATTAGGGGAGGGATAAAATGGCAGCCAAAAATCCACCATTTTTCCTTAAATTTACCGATTTTGGCCATTTAGACCCAATTTTCGGCTAAAATAGGCCTAAACCCAGTCTAAATTGTCCTTAATTAGGTTTAAATCCTGTTTTTTCGGCTAAATTACCGAAAAACATGGACAAAATGGCCGACGCGCTGCGCGAGGCGGCCATTTTCTCACTTTTTTCGCCAATTTTTCTAGGGGGGGGGGGCTCGAGCTTTTTGCTCACAGGGGGGATTTTGTCTAATTTTTCCGGCTCAGGGGGGTTTGTGAAATATCCCCCCCATTGGTGACCCCTGATATTGCCTAAATTTGCTGTTTTCGGCCTAATTTGGGTGAAGTTTAGCTTAAATTGACTTAAACTCAGTTTACATGAATTAACGAAAATTGTGACAATTTTCATCAGTTTTCGCGGGTTTTTCTAAAGGAGGTTTTTTTAACTGAAATTCTCTGGTTCAAAAGGGTTCTAAAAATCCACCTTGGTAAAGCCTGAGCAAAACGTTTCCAATAAAATGGAGACATATTATAGTAATCGAAGGTTTTCACAAAACTAGTTATACAAAAAACTAATCGATTGCATAGCATTTTGGGACACATTAATTACCATTAAACCAGAAATAACCAAGCTCTAATATATCAGAAAAATACTTGTTAAACAGCAAAAGCAAACCTAACGGCAAGAGTTTGTGTCTATCGACTATAAAATGATAGATGTATAGGGATTGCATTTTATAGCAAAGGTGTCCAAGCTCTTCAGCTCTAAGAGATCAGAGATGGAGATTTATCCTAAATTTGTACATTATTCTAGAGTGGGGTGTAATGGAAAGGTGAGGCGTGATATAAATCGTATGAACTATCAGTTCGCCACGCAGTCAAAAGGAGGATAACCAAAATGTTTGTTAGTTGACTTTGAAATAATCCCTTGGGCATGCCTCTTTTATTGTAACACATTTTGTGTTGTTATGCAAACTTTAATCACGTAATTTCCAGTCGAAGTCAATAATAAGACAGAAAACCGAAGGAAAGACAATATTTGACATTACGTCAAATCTTATTTATTATCAAATGCAAGGATGCCCAATCTCGGCCACTTCAGAGTTATTAATCTGATCTTATCATGAATTTTTCAATACCTTTAGCTGTAATGCAGTAAATAGTTTTATTTGTTAGACCTTATGCTCGCCAAATTGGAGGAATTTCCCGGGATCCGCTCTGAACCGAAATATTTCATTATTTTTCAGTTCAAGTCTACCCCATTAGTCAGCCCAGATTATTTAAGGATGCTAATTTTGCTAGATATGCTAATAGCAGGGATCAGCCCAAAATCCACATGTTGGAAAAATCTGAAAAATCCTTTGTCTCGAGGGACCCCCTAGTTGTGTGCAGTGCGAGGTGCGGCTGCCATTTTTCCGTTAAATCTGGTCAAAATGGCCGCCGAAACTGGACTTAATTTACAGAATTTAGGACAATTTAAGCTAAATTAAGCAAATTTAACTGAATTTAAACCGGATTTAGTGATAAAATGGCCGCCTTTGTTCCCCTACCTGATCCACCTAGGATTTTTGGCAAAATTTTTCAAAAATCCCCCTATTCCCCATATGTTGCCGAGCTTGGGGATCCCTGTTAAACCTAACATCTCTTTTCAAGGTTTTTAAGGGCTAAAAATGGTTTGACCTCGATTATTTATAACTTGATGAAATATTTTTAAAAAATCTTGAGGAAGTATAAAGGGCAGTTACTTAATGTAAAAACGCCAAAAAGAAAAACGAATTAATAAAATTGAAAAATATTATGAAAACTTGAAAGGTCATTTTAGTGATTGTCAAGCTGGCAAAAGTTCAATGTTATTCCTATGGCAACTTAACATGGGTTAAAAATGCCAAATGGTGACTTTTCAAATATAATGATCAACTTTTTTTTCATTTGCATTAAATAATAATATAATAATAATATTTAAATTAATTATCGTTTTTGAATAATCATTGGATATAAACAGGGTAATGCAATTGTGGAGAAAGAGGTTAAAGGACTTTGACAAATAATAATGTAAATTTGGACTGTGTTAGTTAGGCCACTACATATGACAATTTCATTCTCCACAAGAGTTGCTTAAAGATGTTTTCAAAATTCAAATAGTTATTAAATTGAAGCGGCTAGGTCCTTTTAAAATCCGAAATTTAATGAGTCTTAACTTTGAAACCATTTCAATTGAAATAACGAAACATTTTGCTAAAAATACTATAATTTACCCTTTTCTAAATGACTATTGAAATTATTTTTAAAAATTCAACTATCATGGTTAAAAACGAAATTTTCATGTAAAAATTTATTTTTTTTAATTTTCAAATTGTCATTTGAAAAAAGTTATTTTGAAGACATTCGAGGACAAAATTAGACATACCTTTTCTTCGGCGGAAAGAGTGGGTCCACTGCTAGTTGTTCGTAACGCAGGTATTCCGCATCCATCATTTGTGGGACTGTTTGGCACTAAATAGGTTGAGGAACGTCTTCTACGCCCGTGAGTGCAATTGTTTGGTATTTTATAGGCACACCGTTTATGATAATTAAGTCCACAGCCCTCGCACTTCAAGCCCTGTCTGACTAAACCAAAGAGCATTTCGCCGCAAAAATCACAGAAAGTCGGAGCTTTGTATGAGTGCACGACCAGAGAATGCGGACGAATTTGCACCGAATCTGAAGGGTTGTTACCTGTTGTGGATTGAGACCAAGAATGCAATGATCGAAAGTAAGACAGAGGACACACTCAACAAAATATCTCAATAACAAAGATATCTGTACACAAGTTAAATGTTTTCGATAAACATTAAGTCGTGTTTATGTCTGTTCCTTGACTGACATATGTGTGGCTAATATTAATGAATACCTGAAACAATGATTTCAATGAGCGCTCCATCGGTTACATCAGAGGCGGCATTGATGGGCAAAAGCATGTTTTGCGATGAATGTGTATAGTCGTGTCTGAATAGAATTAGCCTTTCCGTTAATCTATTGAGGCCATGGTCGGGGTACTGATGCACAAGAAAGGGCAAATAGAAAAACATACGAAAAACAAAATTAAAACCAATTTTTCACAATTAATTCAAATATTTCGGACAAAAACATTATAATTTGTGAGACCTTTCTGTCGATGAAATTGCAGGCACAGTCTTTCAGGGTTTTCAGGGTCAACTCGTTTGTGTCCACTTTCACAGAATCTTTGATTAGTCCGGATTGCATGAGAAAAGTGACCTCTCCCGGCACCTGAACAATTGGAAGCTCCATCGCAACATCCGAATTGGTGTACAATAGAGCTGTAATGAATTGTCAGGGTCAGATTTGAGCTTAACATCGCAAACAAGCCATTAGTTCCTACTTCCCATTTCTGAGAATATGCATAATCTATGACACATTTTTGAAAACAATCGAGTCATTGAATTAATACTCGAGGTAACTGAACAAATTAAACGACAAACCATGGCAATTATAGGCTCCCAAGTGGTAGAGCTAACTCACACCACTTTTCAAGTTTATTAAAGTTATTTCTCTAACAATTGTTTATAATTTTATTCAAACTCTTACAAAAATAAACAGTCAAATGAGAACTGACTCCTAAATACATAGATTGATATGTGCTGTGCAACTGTGATCGTTGAAAAATTAAAACAAATGATATGAAATTCTAAGAAAATTCGTTTTAAGCAAGGATTCCCAAGGGGGATCAGCTCAAAATGCGGGCGCAGGACCCCTACCCCAACATACTAGAGATTATGCGAGAAATTTTTGGTAAAATTCCACCTGAAGTGGTTGAGCTTGGAGATCCCTGATTTTAAGTTAATTAGCAAAACATATATTAATAGAGATTTGAATTCAATTAACGCAAATCACAATTCAAGCGATTTTTTGGTCAAGGATTTCATTAAACTAATTAATGTAAACTCTATTTCAACTCATTTATCGATTTCCCTGAGATTTGATCGCAAAACTAGAAAAAGAGTAAATGTTTATAATGTTAAGTAACAAAACATTTCTTAGTTCTGCGACAAAGTTTTCAAATTGACTTCAAGACAATTGAATCGGCGGTTAATCTAACAAAAGAGTCAAACGATTGTTTCGCTGAATTGAGGGTCAAATGTAAGCAATAAATAATATTTCATTTCATTAATTAAATGGATTTTATGACAAAAATAAAAACTGAATAAAAATGCATTAAAAACTAAATTAAAGCAAATGAGTAAATAAATGCATTCATTTCGTAAAATTCATTTCACAACAGAATAAAAATTATTGCATTTTTGTTATCAAAATTATTGTATGAAAATAGATAACAAAAATACTTTTACATTAACTAAAAAACAAAGAGTTTTTTAAGTAGTTTTCAATGATTCAAATTCAGACACTTTTCAAAATCACATTATTTTGTTTGAATCAATAGATTTGACTAAAAAAATAGTCACTTATTTAACCGAGAATTTGTTTTCCCGACAAATAACTCAATACAAAAGACATTGAAAAACAAAATAAATGATTAATGAATTAAATTATACAAAAGACATACCACTAGTTGTTTGTCTTCAGATTTAATATCAATATTTTGGTCTAAATTGATTTATTTTCAGTAAAAAATGCTCTGATTATTAATTGTCATAATTAGTAAATGAAGTAAAAAAGGTTTAAATCAGTTATAATTTGAATGCAGTGTAAATATAAAGCATAATATTGAATGATTGGAGACGGTGTGAGCACTGGGTCTCAATGGGCACAACCTGTTCGGTATTGCAGGCAAAGCAATGGCGATCACAATCTGAGTGATGGCTTGCATTGCATTTTTCAAACCATTGTTTTTCTATTGATTCCCATCTCTTACTGTCATCTGTCGATCACTTTAGCGCTCAAAACTATTTTCACTCAAAAAAGTTTTTTTTTCAAAGAAATTCAATTAAATTTGTAAACCTTTTATTAATTTATCAAAATCTAAAACTTAAATAATTTTTAATCAGATTTAAAATATAGCCTATGAATGAGACTTATAGTGGAGAGAGGGGTCCAGTACTTTGATTGAAGTTCAATAACCAGTTGAGCCAAACAAGTCTTATCTATAAGTGAGAGAAATTTAATCAAATATTGACAACAATTTACGATTTAATTAAGAATCCAATGATTTACCCGGTATTGAAACAAATGATCCGAAAGGAGGCATATCATAGAAGACAATGACCTCGACTAGTGCTGTGCTTATTTCTGTCAATTTGAGAGTTGCCTTCAAATAATTCCATAACATATTCTTATCGATTAAATCTGTAATTCAAAAGTTTTAATTAATTTAAAGTTGTTTTCAAAGCTTTCATTTTTAAGATTACTTTTAATGCGTTTCTCTGTCAGCGAACGAATAGAATCCACGAAATCAGACCTCAATGACAGACATCTTTGTGTAGAACAGTCCGCGAATTTGATTTGCCATAAACTGAAACAATTGCTATGTTTGGCCAGTTTTGTCAGATTCATGAGTGGAGACAAAAACTCGAGTCTTTCATTGGAGGCGCAGTCGAATAGCAATGAACACAATTTGTGCTGAATTTCAGACTCGACTTCGATTTGGGACGCATTCGACAACAAATACTTCGAAAATGTCTGCACTATTCGGTCGTTTGAGAACTCAGTGGTTGTATTCATCTAAATATTAATCAAATTTCATTTAAAATTTGCAATTATTAAAGCAGACGATTAATGGACAAACCTTATGAGCCCATCCTTTGACCGCATCCTTCATAACACACTGCGAGTGAAGACTTTTGAAGCCTTTGGGGTCTTCATTATAGGGCAAACATCCCGTCTTTTGCTTTACGTAAAGAATTCCGTCTCTTTTCAGGAATCGTCTAAATATTTAAGCAATTATTAAACAAATGAAAAGTTAATCGAATCAATGGATGACTGACTCAAGATTTTTCCAGTTCTTCTCCCTTTCGAAAGATATTTTCCAATAGCGCTCGTCGTTGACAACAACTTCTTCGAGGAGATGGAGTTCAGAGAGAAAACAGGGGGCTTTTAATTTGATTATTTGTCGGCACTGACTCTGATTGAGAGCAACGCATTGAAGGTTTACGTAAACAGTTTTTCCGGTGTCAATATCTCGAGGGATTACAAGTCGAGGTTCGGCCGCCAATACATATAAATGTCTGAACGCTTGTAAGTGATAGCGATTGTCATTACTGTGAATCGGAAATTTCGGGAAAAATGCAACGATAAGTATGGCCACTGATTCGGGTGATGAACAGAGAGTTGATCGGCACCCGGCTAAAAATAAGAGTCCTAAAGCCATGTGAATAGCCATATGAGACCCGTAAAGCACAGACACCTGATTGAGACGTGATCTTAGATAACGACAAATACGTAAGACTTCTATATTTCCGGTGCCCGACATTATGATTGCCAGAGAAACAACCAGAACATTAAGACACGACTCAATAGTACTCCTTCCCGCCTGTTCCGCCAAATGTGTTTTCGATGACAGAGTAATGAAACGTTGCGTAAAACTCATCACAGTTTTGAATGCCTTGTGATCGGCAGAGCCGGCGTATTTGAGGGCGAGTGCAAAACAGGATCCGGAAACTATATTACAGTAGGCCTGACTCATAGTCTCGTAATCCAAGCGATCGCTTGCTTCGTTTGGATTTCTTTGGAAGGCGTTATCGGAAACAATGGGAGGCATATGTGATTCGACCCATTCCTTCGTGGGCTCAATGGATGACCAAAGGATTAAACCCTTACAAAGAGTTCGCAATAATATAAAGTCCGGTCTAACCATTTCAAGCAAATGCTGAGTGTCTGGAACTTTGAACCATTGCGCCACCGCTTCATTATTGGTGTTGAAAAACATCATTCCGAGCGCAAGAGTTGCCCCGGGACTGGTTACGTCCGCATTTATACAATCGCCTTCTCTTATTTGATAGCTCGGAGTTTTGTATTTCTCTCTTTGAAGTGCAGTCAGAGGTCTTTTGTGACCCCCGAGCATAAAATGGCACAACTGATCAGCCATTGACATGCCTTCAGCAGTAGATACCAATCCAATCATATCATTGCCTTTGCCGAGAGTCACCAAACCAAAGGCCAATCCGGCGGCCAAAGCATATGACTCGCGATCGATATAGTGTTCCATTTCAGGTCCAGGAGGTCGACCTATCTCTCCAAGCATTACCTCTGCGATATGGTGCTGTCCACTGCCCTGATATAAAAGACCTATTCCTAGAACAGCAGCTACTTGCACAATAGGAGGTACGTCTAACTCGGTGCTTGTGGGCGGTAAAAGTGCCTCCACGTGAATACTCAGCACTTTGATGGCCGACACATCCATTGTTCCCCTTTTAGCGGCGGCCAAACCCAAGAGCACAGCCACTCGAGTCAATTCATTGCCTTTGCACAGGTAATCATGAATACTCATTGTGGACAGACAGGCTAGGTGACCATTGAGGCCAAGTGCCAGTAAGAAGCCTGCATGTTCATTCTGAGCGTCACTGGTGAGAGTAGTGCTCGACAACGAAGAACTGCTTTTCGGTCTGTTATATACAATCCATGACGAGTCGATTATCCCGGAAGCGTTTGGTGATATGCGAAGACCAGCCGCCACACCGTTATGAAAGAGTGGCCACGTATTCATGTTTTGAGGCACTTCTATGTGAGACAAATCAATGGTATTATTCCGCGGCGGAACTCTTCCGACTAAATTGAGTTTTGAAATCGGAAACGTTTCTGCGACCACTGGTGTATATGATCGGAGAGTTAACATTCCTCTTCCGAGGGAGAGAGCCATTGTTCGAATACAAATAGTATATAAATGGCGTTCCTGTTCTTCGATAAAATCATGGTCTGAGACACCGGGTCTCTGTTGTATCGCTATTTTGACCGGTTTTGATGAACTCAACATATGATAGGCTTCGAGTATTCGATTATCTCCTGGAAAGAGGAGCTTCAATAGATCGTAGTCTAAATAAGAGATGCCATCCTCGTCAGCTTCTGTTGAAGTGTTCGCTTTTGCAACCGAGGGTTTAATTGGCTTCTTGTATGGCGGCTGAAGTGCTAACAGATCTGGTCGACCTATAAGCTTAAAGCAAGAACTCGTCCATTCGTTCGATGGATTATTACGACAATAAAATATTATATCCCAGAGAGGGATGGCTATACCCGAAGAATAAAGTTTTAGATCTTCCTCTTTGATGCCCAGAGAGTCCATAAGAAGAATTGTTTTCTCGTAAATGTCATCAGTTTTTATTCGAATCAATTGGTTTTCGGTCTCAGATCTGATTGAATTGATTGGCAAAAGAATTTTCGTGTCGTCAATGAATTCCATTTGTTTTTGATTCGCAAATATTAAAACTAAATTATAAATATTTTTGGTTGTATTTGAAATATAAGGGAAGGGTCTCAATGGTCTCTCATGCTTTATATCCAACAACTGATTAATAGTCGAGTGCACTGATGGACAGTCTTCAGTGAAATATGAAGGAATTGAAAACAGTTTCATATCTTCGTCTTTGATTCGAAGGTGAGATCCGATTGATTCACATCTCGAGGGAAAGTCTTTTATGTAATGTATTTGAAATGATATGAGTTTGAGGTCGACTGCAAACAAATAAAGAATATCGACAATCATTGGACACAATTCCCAATTAATCTCAATTAGTTTGAAATCTTCGTAAACCAAATGTAAAGAATAAAGTATTGAAGGAAAATATGGGAAAAGAGTCGACGGATTTATTGGAATCACTTCTTTTAAATCCATTGAGTTATGATTGCTTTCCCCATTAGAACTGAGCCAAACCCAGTCCTCATCACTACCTTCTTCACTATTAAACTTCATTTTCTTTACAACTTCGGGCGACTGATTTGGAGAATAAGAAGAATTCAAATTAAGACTTTCGACGTCATAACCGATGAGAGAAAGTAAACACGATTTGAATAAATTGATTTCAGAGGTGACGTCCAATTCATCTGAATTGGGAGCGTTTCGAACGCTATACCATTTGGTCAACAGTTGAAGACTTGTTTCTCGCGGCAGAACACTCTTCAGAGCATTCAAACATTGAGACACAATTGTCGAACAACTAATCGGCGGTAAAGCGAATCGATAAAGCGTTGAATCTACGCTCTGAACAGTTATTCTGTCTTTAACTGGATCTCTAACTGAAGTGATTTTTCCGATAATTGGATATTGTGGTAGAGATGACACAAAAGAACTACTTTCAACATCAGACTCAGGTATAACCGGTGAGAGTACCTTTGACTCGATGTGAAAAGGATTGAAAGTAGCGGCCGCACTGTTGGGCCGACTCGAAGCGGTCAGACTCGAGCGCTTATATGATGGTGACTGATAAGAAAGGGATCGACTCGAAAAGGTGGACGATGGAGACAATAGCAATGAGTTCGTGAATGCTGTGCAAAGAGTGGACGGCAGGTGAATTATACTGGTTTTGGAGAGACCACAATATAGCACTAAATTGTTGTTAGGGTCAACCGTTACGATCATATTGAGGGCAGGGATTGGTTCGGCGTCTTTGGCACTGATTATGTTGGTTGAGCCGAATATTAGTTTTAATCGGTCGTTGCTTTTTTCAGTTCGGATTAGTTTCAGGCTTTGACTCTCACTCAACAGCATACAAATATACGACTGTCCCATTAAATCAGTTGAGATGAATACTTTTGAAGCCTTTTCATTGATAGAGGTCTGTCCTTCAGTCCATATGTGTTCGAGAGATAACTCGGGTATAATTGGTTCTGAAATATCGTCGCTTAGAAAATCTAAATTTCGACTCTTTCGAGGGGTAACCGAAGACGGACTCATATATGGACTCAAATTGTGTTCACGGATTCGATTTAACTGCGGATCAATTGTTGAGCTGTGGATAGGAGTCGTACCAAACATTCGCATAGAAGGAGAGGCCGGCGATACCGCCAAACGACTGCTTCTTAACGGAGATAAGATAGAAGGAGATGAAGAAGTTGTTAGACTTCGGGTAATATTTTGTGTCGAAGGGTTTAATGTACTCGGAGTTGAAGACAAACCAAATGCTGACATTCCTTGTTTTGATGCGCTATGACTTCGACTTCTGAATGGCGAGGAATTTGAATTCGAATTGAGAACCAGATTCGAGATTTGACAACTCGACTGTTTAGAAGATAATACGAAAGGAGAGTCAATCATTGGAGAATCTGTTAAACAATCCATAGTTGAAAGGCCACAACTGGATGTAACCCATTTAACTTCTTCCTCCATGGCCTCTCTTATGGAGTAAATGAGATGAACTCCAGAAGTCTTATTGAAAAATACGAGTAAAGAACTCTCTTCGATGACTGCAACCAACTCCAGCTTATCTTCAACTGTGAGATAACCGATTTGTTGTCCTCTAAAAGCATTGGCCGAACGACTCATTATAATGGGTGCGATCTCTTTGAGCGGATGAGTCAAACCAAAAATCAATGGCAACGCATTTTCATTTATTTCGGTAGTCAATGGTTGCCTTTCAAGAAGAAGACCGAATTTTGTGGAATATATCTTTTTGACCTTCGAGTAAAAAGATTAAGAGATAGAATTCACAGCAATTGTTTACTTGAAATTGAAGAGCAATAGGAAAGTGGTCTCCACTTGTGGTGAATATCTCTAACGAAATGTTATCCAAAATACAAATCGATTGAATCGTCTTTTTGGACAAATCGTCGGTAAAGTCACACCAAATAGCGTCACATATTCTGTTCTCAACTGTAAACGACTTAATCAAATGAGACAATTGGTTGCCATCGCCTTTACTCCAAACGACAACTTTGTCGTTAAAATACAGTTCTTCTTCTCCTTCAGGGCTTTCTCTTAGTCTCCAATTTTCCCTCTGAAACAAACAGATGATTGACAACTGAAAAACGCTTCAATATATTTACCGGGATATTGTTATGAAGAGTGACAGCTTTAAGTGATCTGAAGAGGTCACGACTGGGATCCGTCTCAGCGCTGGTCCAAAACGAGACATTATTTAAAGGCAATAATCCGTTTTGTTTTGGATGGAAAGGCATCAAAAGCCGTCCGAAAGGCTCGAACTCATTGATTGTCTCCAAAATCGATACAATCATTTCGGATGAGATGTCTGTGAGTGAGTCCAGAGTTGAGATCAAAAATTGGTTATTTCACAAACAAAGATTAAAAACGGGTTCATAAAAATGACCAAAACTCAAATTTAAATGTCACTAAAGGATAGATTTTGGCTCATTTTGGTCTCTATCAGTCATAAACAAATATGTTCTTCATTTGGATCTGATTTCAGAAGATTTTAGTTTCGGTTAATTTATAATCAATTGATTTATAATAACTTATTATCTTTGATATCAATGATAATAAAAAGATTTTGGTCTTTGTTTTGAAAATTCAAATTTGTTGACATGTGTTGGAAGTGATGGAACAGTTATGAGATGGCATCACAAGTGGTCCAAAGCTGTCCAAAACATGAATTCTGAATTAAGAGTCGTCAGGTGACAGTACCTGAGTGTTGGGGCGGAGTGTTTATTGGTTTACGCAATGAATAGATAGTATGCTCTGAATATTGGACTCAAGTCAGGCCCTCATGTCTGGCACTCACTCACTAATGGTTTAGTATTGGGTTCGAGACTTGTGTTGACTCAACACTTGATAATTGTCGTCAAATCAGACAATATTTACAATAATGGCTGCGTTTCGGACCAATTATTTGATGTCAAATGAAATTTTGTATAGACTTTAGACATGATTTTAATTTAAACTTTTCGATACAATTCAGTGCAGAACTAATATGTCTTCAAAATGACTAATATTTTGATACAACATTACGACTAAAGTCTTAATGTTTACTTTACCTCCAATTCAATCGAGAATCCTCTAATCATTTGACACTTCTGACCAAACATTATCTGTAAGTAAAGATTTATCCCATAAACCAATTATTTTACTTTTTCTGTCAAAAATCAAATTATTTTCTCTTTTTTCACATTTCCTTAATTTTTATGCAATAGTTTTCAAATGAAATGACATTCAATAACTCAATTTTTGACTAAATGTCAAAATTAAGAAATGTCTTAAAAATAGAATAAATTTCAGTGTCAAATGAATTTGAATAGTGAGAAAGGTGATCTTGTTCACACACTTGAATGTCATATAAAATTAAATTAAATTAATTGCATATTAAATTTGAAAAATACGTAAATTTACTGTCATTTGAATATGAGTTCAATTTTTATTAGGATATAATATTTGAATCTTTAAGATAATAATAGTCTGGGAAAGTCATTAATTGGAGGGCTGTTAGGGCTCAACCATTAGTCGTTTACTTCAATATTATTATTGGTTTCTATATTTAAATTTGATATTTATTTCATTTAATCTATTCTTTGATATTTATTGTCATAAAATTTGATATTAACTTTTGATGTATTTGTTGCGATCGATAGACCACTTCTGAAGCTCTTCTGAACTTCAATTCAAATCTAAACCCATATATCAAATCGACAAACAATGGGAGAGAAGTCAAGTGGTAGTAAGCCGTCTACGGGTGCCATTTGGCCCAACAAACCTGTGCCTATGAAGCTATTCGGCGGATGGGAAGTGGATAAGACACCATCCAACTGTATTCCCAGGTATTTTCAATTTTATTCTGCTCCGGGCAATTATCAGCGCAAAAGTTCTAGAATTTAAGTTTTTGAGTGATGTTTCCCGGATCCGATCAAACTATCAGTTGATTGGTTTTGCAATATATCACTCATTCCTCGGATACCTTTAGTAACAGAACTTCTCTCAAATCCTTTCAATAGTATTTGAATAACAATCAAATAATGACTTTTTCTGATTCATTAATGAATCGATTGAATGTACTTTAAGTGAATTTTTCAGTTTCTAATGGTTTAGACTAAAGAGGACAATAGTATAAGAGATGATTCAGATAATAGACATTCCTCTCCTAATAGCCATCTCTGTTGTCATTCAATTTATTTCATGTTTTTGTTGTAATTTTCTCTTCCGAATGGATTGACATTTAATTTCAGTCATCTTTTATCGTAAATCCTTTTTTATGTTGTTTTCTATATTTTTGTTATTTTTCTGCTATCGATTGCCTTAACGTTTGATTATTAAGCATTTGATTGCAGGTATTGTGAGACAATTTGTGACTCACCTTTGAGTGCTAGCGTATGACCCGGTTATTGACAACAATTATCTTTTCTCGTGCATAAAGTTTGCCAAATGACTTCCATTACGTCACTCTTTTGTCAATTGAGACAATTTTTATTTCTTTTGGTTAACTGTCTATTAATTAATGCATTTTATGTCTTTGAACGACAAGTTATGTCATTTTATTTAATTTATTGGGAAATTCAATCAAATGAAAGACATTTTTCTTTTGGAATTAGTTGTGAAAGAAATTATCGTTTAATTTAGTTTTTAGATAAAAGTTCAAAGATATGAACGAACGAACGATTATTTATCATTAATTTGATGCCAAAACCAACTTTCCTTCAGTTTGGGCCTCTTATCCCAATTCAGAGCCAATATTTGAATTAATCGTTGATTTAAAACTTTATTACCGGAAAATTCTTAATGTAATCTTAGTGTTGGATTACATTGGCATTGCAATTTACCATGTTTGAATTGGCAAATAAAAGTCAAAGTCTATATTCTTAGGAAAGATTTAAGGATTTTGTCGGAAAATTAACTCAATTTTATGAGAATGGTTTTCCTTCCAACCATTGTTTCGATTTTGAACCAACTCTTAAATTAATTTTTCAATTCCATGAATCCCTTTAAACAAAAAGGATTATCATATAAAACAATTTTCAATTTAAACTCAATTAATTGCTTTGAATTTTCTAAAAGCTTTGATGCGATGACAGTATTTCTGATGAAATTCTCGTTTATTACAGTAACAATAATAATGTTTTTATCATGCATCACCAAGGCTTTCTTTCGGCAAAAACTAGGTTTTTCCGATTTTGGAGGGGGTTCATTCATATTTTTCGTTTTAAACCCCCTCTCCCCATGAGATAGGTTTGAAAGTCCCCCTTCTATACCCTACTGGAATAGCATGGCTTGGCGATACCTGGTTTTCTTTAATATCCCCGTTTGTGTGTTATTCTCAATTCTTGATCAAATAAATGATCAGTCTTGACATTTTTTTTACAATCAATTAGTTCATTCATTCAAAGGTTTGTAGAAATGGCGTTAAACCTCGTAATTAATCACATTTTTTTTCAATTTGAGAACAAATGAAAAACTTTAATTACTTTTTTCGGGAATTAAAAACTAATTATCTGTCAGTGCTTTAGATTTAAGTTCAAATCTTTGCCTATAATTGTGTCAAATAATCTATTGTCAGATATTTGAAAGACTCATCACAAATATCACTTGTTTTGCAAATTACTGTTAATTATATCGATTCTATTAAAAGCAAAGTTTTTGTGAATTTGTTTGAACCTTCGTTTTGTCAAAACATGTCTGTGTTGGAAACAGCACTTTTTTATGGCAAACTCCCAGCACCTTTACTATTTTAGTAGATATATTTAGGAGAGATCAAACGGAATAGTGTTTTCAATCTTGTTAAATCAAAAGCATTGTACCAAAAGTATGTCTTTCTTGTCATTCAATTAATTTCCCTCCCAGCTCTCTCTCTCTCTCTCTCTCTCTCTCTCTCTCTCTCTCTCTCTCTCTCTCTCAGCATTTACTTGTTAATCGATAGTTGCATTCATTGAATTAGAATCAATATTTGTATGAATTGAATGAAGTGAATTACTTTGCAATCATTAGAAAGAGGGTCAATCTTTGCTCTTGTTTGATTTCATTTTGAGAATTATTTACTGAAATAATATCCAACGCTTTAATTGTGTTCTTATTCCGTCCATAAACTTTTAATGTTTTTTATTACATAATATTTGCAATATTTTATGCAATTTATGATTAGTATAACTATAGGGTTAGAAAATATTCTGTGAAAGTATTTCTTTATTGCATTCAAAGGAAATTCGTGTGAATTCTAAGAAAATAAAAAATAACAAAATATGGTTTGAATTTTTCATTCAATCGATTTCTAGTGTCAAAAGTGTGAAAATTAATGTTTCGTTTTATAAATTACTCAGTGATTTCATATGAAGATAAGTCCCAATCGATGTCTATTTCATTAGATTTCGTTGAATTCCAATTATGTTTGATCCAAAATTCATAACATATACACAAATATATAGCAAAAGTAGTTTTCTCTATGGCAAAAAAATGGTCCGAAAATAGTTTCAATGACAACTTAAACGATTTTTATCAGATTTTTACTTAATTTAAATTTTTATTTTTGATATGAAATGTGTCAAGTTTTGACAGATAAGGTTATGGTTACGTAAAGTAAAAATGTTCTATTTTTGTCCTCAGACAATGTTCATTAAACATCACTCGGTTGGTCTTATGTAAGCCTTTAGGACCCGATGTCACCACAATTATGATTGCGGTCAAAATGCAAAGCTCTAAACGGACGCTCAGATCAAATGAAATAAGTGTTCAGAATGTGAACGACTCTAATACCGGTGCTGTAGAACTCGATCTGACCTTTTCGTTACAATACCCACACTTTTTGAAGCGATCGGGAAATCAGTTGCAAATAATGGTTCAAAGGAGGAAACGCTACAAAAACAGAGCAATTCTAGGCTTCAAGACACTGGCCTTCGGCATAATAAATATGGCCGAAGTGTTGCAGAGGTGTTCCAATGTCGAGAAGGAGTTGGAACTGATTGCGAATATCAAAGAGTTGGGCAAAAATGAAGTGATAGCAAAAATCTTGGTTTCTTCTTTGAAGAGCCTTCCCGTTGATCAGGAGAACAGTGCCAATGGACGGCACATTAAAGTTCCTTTGGATCGTTCACAAGACGTGGACAGTGAGGACGAAGACTTTTCCTCTAATGAAGAGGGCAGTGATAGTGAGACCGTAGAAGAGGCCACTGCTGGCGCTCATAGCACAAGTCTAAGCACTCGCGATCGTCTCAACCAATGGCGTCGACAAGTAAACACTCGGAATGTGAGGAAAGTCTTTTCCAATAGAGATACCACCGGATCTGATCCCAACGCACAACACAGAAGTGATAGAAATTTTAAACAAAAATTCATCGCTTTATTAAAGAAGTTTCGTTTACCCGATTCGGAGGGATTTGACACCGAAGAACAATATCAGGCGGCGATTGAACAACAATTAATGGCTTCCGGACAATTGCAACACTCCAGAGATATCGATGACCTTTTCGAAGAAGAAGACATCGATGACTTGAGTGATAGCGGGCAAGATTTCGATGACGTGAGCATCTCTTCGACGCCAAAACCCAGTTTAAGACCTTACTTCTCTTCGTGTACTCTCGTTGGACCTGAAGCTGAGGTTTGTTTTGTCGATTTTGCAGTTTTTTGTTTTCCTTTTCTATCGATTGCTTTCAAAGCTTTAATTCAATCGATTATTTAGTTTCTGATAAATATTGAGAAATAAGTTTTTATTAAATTTGTTTGAATCGATCAGACCCTTAACGGCGATCGCAAAAAGCGGTTCGAATACGATAGTCAAGAGAATTCAGGCCCCGAACAAACCCCTGACACATCTGACACAAGCTTAAAGCACACTCCAAATGAAGAGCCAATGCAAAAGAAACCAATTGGTTCCACAGAAAAAGAAAAGAAATCAAAGCTTTTCCAAAGAGATAAACAAAACGCATCCAAAGATAAAGAGAGGAAAGTCAGTTCAAGCAATATGGCGGTCAATACTTCCAGTGCGCCCTTCATTAAAGAACGATCGATGAGTTGTGCAAAAGATGTTGAAAGTAGTGTAAGTGTAAACTATTTCCAAATTCTTAATGGCTTGCAATCAGTCGGCCCTTACTTTTCATTTCATTTCTCAAGAGATTCTCTTTTGTTGTAATTTAATTGAATTTGATATTAGTTTATAAATAAAAAGCTTTTATTGGAATTAAGTTTCAAAGCGTTGTAAACATAACATCCGTTTTATTTTCCTCTGAATATATTCAAAACATTTTTCTTATTTTATGTATAAATCAATTTTGTGACACATTTTTTGCATATTTTTCTCATTTCTAACGATAGCCACGAAAATCAGTTTTGGACCAATTGAGTCGAATTTTCAGCTCAGATGAAACTACAATACCTGATCAGTTTATGCTCATAAATGCGGGCGACGGCTCTTTTGGACAGATTTTGGCACAACTACTTGAACGCCAGCATTTGGTAGTGGCGGCCCACAACTCTGCCGACGTGAAAGCGTCGTTTGCAAGTCTGAGCGGTAAAATACAGAAGTTTTGTAATTGTAATTCAAGGGCACCGTCACCTATCAAAGTGGCTGTTCTGGGCAATGATGCTTTCATAAATTCGGTGCTCAGGCATTACGTCGAAACTTTTTCGAGTAAACCTCCCGATTGGCAAAACTATTTGCGATTCCATATAATACCCGTTAATAATATGTACTCACAATTCGTCAAATATTTGGGAACCGTTGACAACGTCTACGGAAATAGTTTCTGCAACGGTTCGTGGAAAGAATTGTTTGACGAACACAGTTCCTCACTTTCGCTGACACAAGAAGTCATACATCGGATCGTTAATTACATGAATGGCGCAAACCATACGTTGCAGGTTCCGATCGCCGAAGCAATGGTCACCTATAAAGAGAGGAGTTTAGACGACGAGTCACTCCAAGTATTCATTCCTTTCATATGTGATGTAAAGATCGGTGTAATGGAAAGCATTGCAAACCATTCTTTGGAAGACGAAATTCAAATCTTGTCCTCGAGTCCTCCGACGGCCCATCAGACCAATTCGCACATCGGGTCGATCGAGAAATCGGTTTCATTGACATCACCCCTCTCATCCAAAGAACAGCAATTTTCGTCAACATCTCTGACCCCTCCCTCATCGCCCAGTATTTCTGGTAATATGATTGGTGCTCAGAACGCCACTAATGCTCTGCTAACTGGAGCTCAAACACAACTAAACCAAACACTTCAATCACAACAAATTCAAAGCTCTAACAGTCAAACATTACCGCAACAAATAATTGCAGACAACCGTAATCTCAACCCATCGCTCAGCATATCATCAAACGAAACAATGGACCTTCAGATCGATTACTGGCCGATACCACTTAAGTCGAGTGATGTGACCAATAAAAAGTCTGAGAGCTCTAAGTTTACTCTTAAGAACACTTTCCGAACGCTTCAAATCTCTCGTCTGCCAAACACTTCTGAACTGAGTTCACAGTCTCTGACATTAAGTTATATCACAAAAGAGAAAAAACAGAAAAGTAATCAAATTTTGACTTTTATTTACTTTAAAGCCTTAAAGTGTTTGCTTTGAATTTCTTTCAACAATTATTTTATATCGATTTTAATTCTCTTCTATTATTCTCCACAAAGTAGTCATGAGATTAGGAAAGAAGAAGGAGAAGGAAAGGGATCCGGAGTGCAAATGTCAGACCGCCGAAGGAATCCATCGATTGGTCTGTTCCTGTAAAACATCACAGAATCCGCTTAAAGGTATTTAATTTCGTTGAATATATGTTTACTCTTGTTATCATCTTACCATTGATGTCCTATTCCTGCGATACAGTCATAATAGACGGCGTCGAGTGGTCTGGAGTTAAGTTTTTTCAGCTGACAGCTCAATGGCAAACTCAAATCAAATACTTTCCGATCGCTCTATTCTGTCCAGTGTCGCAAATGACTGACCCCAATAGAATCGCAAACAGAATCAATACCGGCAACAGCTTAACTGCTTAGGTCTGGCCAATAGCACATTTATACGGTTTGCGCTCTTATTTGCGTTAACCGTTCAAATATTTATTCTGTCTTTTGTATAAAAATTTGTATAAAAAGAAATTATATTTAAGATTAAAATTCTGATATTTTTGACGTTTAGGTCCATTTTTGGTTCTGTCCTCTCATTGTTCTCATAATCTCTTCTCTCTATTATCAGATCAGTGGTTGAACTCAATGTTCTTCAATCAAAACAGTGAACAAATATTTTAGTCATTTTTTGCTTTAAAAAACTAAGAAATGATTTTGTAATGCATTTGTTGCATATATTTCGACGATATTTGGCTTATATTTAAAGCTTTCTATAGTTTTGTTATAAAATTAATTAAAAGACAACAGCGCTTTAAATCTCTCTCAAAATGAGCGCTAACTTCTGATGATTTAATTTTCAATCAAACTTTTCTTTTATAACCTATTTTTGATTGAAATTTTGTGCATTAATTGCATTAAATTATTATTTTTCGTAAACTAATAACTAATTAATACAACGAAATACTCACATGAATTGAAAAAATATAATAATTAGTTAAAAACTAGTCGTTAATCCGTGTATTAATCGGTGTATTGTTTTCTGAATAACTGTTCGGAAAACGTTTTTAAAATTTTTTTGATATTTAGAACAGTTTTACTGAAAAAATTGTCGTTTGTTTTAATTGTTATCGCAATTCAGTACTGTTTTATGTGATTCTAATTACTAGCAAAATATTGGCGTAAAATAAAGCCATAATTAATAGCTGTTATTAATAGCTGTTGGCATCGATTTTGATTCTATTTGTCACTCCCTGTCGTCATAAGTGAAACCATTAGAGTATTATCAGAAGATAACTGTTATTATCCCTAAAATAATATCTGAATCTATCGTTGAAACAAACTTTTATTGAATGAGAAATTAGAGCTTCCAATCAATTACTGTGTAGTGAATAAAATAATAGTGAATTATCTACTAGGTAACATCTAGCAACAACAACAACATTTGAGGAGATTTTTGAAAATCATTTTACAGCAAAAACTAGTCATTAAATCTGTGTATAGTTTGTACGGAAAAGTAATTAATATTATTGTCATTCGAATCATTTTATCGAATCTTTCATTTGTAAGAAACGTCTCAACAAATTATAATTATATTTAATGTGAATTTAAAACAAATCGTTTGTGAATTCTTGTAAAACCGATGGATTCGCTTCGAATCCGTTTATGTAATTGAAAAAAAAATTAAATAAAACTTTTCTCATTAAGAATGAGATAATAAAAGGAAAGCCTATTATTTATTTGTCTATTAATTTGCTTTCAGTTATACATTATTTATAGATATAATGACTCGAATTAAACATTTTCTTAATAATAACATTAAATTAAACAATAGTTTATTAATAAATTTGATTTCATTTATCAAATAATTGATTTTAAGTCAGATTTTGTGCAAAGCTTTCAATAATTTAGTTGTTTTTCACTCGATTTGAATAAAAAATTATTGATTATTAGTTTTATTGATATCACTATTATTTGTATTATTTTCCCTATTCTTATGAGTTTCGGAGTCGACATTATTTGTGTCCTCTTTGTCTTTGTTGTTATTATCACTTCTTCTGCGTTTACGATAACTTCTTTTGCGACTATCGATTGGTTTGAAAATCGAAGCCTTTTTGATGTCTGTGTTAGCACTGGAGGCAGAAGTGGTGGCGTTACATAAGTTGTGTTTATAGGGACAGTGTATCACCGGATCGCACAACTGATTGGTTTGTGAGTTGTCGTCGCTTTCACTCTCATCACTCATATATTGATTGGACACTAAGTTCGAGAGAAAACTGAGTCGAGTCTGGCCGCTGTTCTTAGGCTGAAAAGACTTTGGCTCCTCTTTAGGCTGCCCTTTAGACTGACCTTTAGACTGACTATTACTTTGGTTTTCACTGATCTTTTGTGCCACTTCTTCATCACTACTGGAACTTTCTCTTTGAATTACAGAAACACTTCGAGTGGTGTTCACATCGAGTAGACTCTCATCACTACTGGTATCACTTGAGTCGGTTGTGGCGCTCATTATGTTTCGCATTCGATTCATTTCACTGGAAATGGCGTTATAGAGCTCTTCCCCCGAAACAAAGTTAGAGTCATCGGAGTCTGAACTCGAAGAGGAGGAAACAATTGGCAGCACTTCATTGAAGACCAAATCGCTTTGATTTGTGAGGAAACGCAATCGTCTGTAGTTTCTGTGACTATTGACGGCCTGCCGTTCAGGTCTGGCGTCGGGAGTATTGTTATCGCAATTCACGCGTTCGGCCAAAAAATCCAATTTCTTTTTCAAATCGCTTAACCGTTGTTTATAAGAATCGTTTTCACTATTTGTCATTAAATCGTATTTTACTTTCGTTTCCGACTTCTTCTCAATTCTTTTCAATTTCTTTCGTGTCGTCCGAACCGCGAATTTAATCAATTTCTTCAACTGTTCCCTCTTTTTCTCAGAAATCAACTCTGAAATACGATTTATTGTATTAATGTCTTTAAATTTGGCGTCTCTTTGATTCATTAAATGGTCTCTGATTGCCGCTGAAGACATAAATTCAGAAGTGGTATCGGTGGAAGTGGTCGCCTCTCCACTGCCCGATGGCTTCTGTTTTGGAGTTTTCTTTCTCGATTCATTTAATTCGATTCGTTTGGAAATTATGTCCAAATATCTGAAGTAATGACTGTTGAGGTCGTGAACCGATTCTTCATTGTCGGAGTTGTTTTGACTCGAGTTAGAACTGTGAGAGTCGTCCGAAAGCATAGATCTGTTCCAACAGAGCTCATAAAAGCTGGACTCACCGTCAATGCTTTCACTGGAATCAGAAGTCCAGCCCTCAATGTCTCTTTGAACTAATGAATCAAAGAAAGCCATCATTCGTGGGTCCTCTTGAACTGATTGATGGCTGTAGTCATGAGTAACAAATTGTCCGCTTTCGAGGACCAGATTAATATAGTCCTCGTGAGAGAACACTTTACGGTTTTGCTTATAAGTAGTTTTCTTTTCGAGAGCTCCGGCGCCGAACGGCAACGGAAAAGCGCTCCAAAGTTTTATTACTTTCTCGACCCCCGAAGAAGCGATAAGAGAATTGGCGTAATTATAGCGGACCTGATTCACGATAGATCTGAAGAACAAATAAAATTTAAGTAAACCTAAAAGTGATAATAAAAGTGATTCAGTGCTAACCGGTGTCCGCTTAGGATAAGGTCTGCGTCTTCGACCCAAACCATTTGCCGAGAATTAGATTCTGTGTTATCACAAATATGTTCCGGAATTCTCCACATATAAAGCTTGAAGTCGTCGGAACCGGAAAGGATATATTGGTCAGAGTCGCCCCCAAATGAACAGCTCTTCATTGTGCACGAGTTGTAATAACCCGAGTCATCGAATTCTACGATTGGATACGAAGACCTGATATTATAGAGGACTGGAGGCAAACGACGCCTGAGTGCGAGCACTAGATTTCCGGTTTTGTTGAATCTGACGCTCATTGCGCTCTGAGACGACAACAACGAAGAGTTAAATTGCTGTAAAACACACAGTGGTTTGCGCACATCCCACAGTGCTATTCCTTCCTTGGTGTTAGCCGTGGCCAAAATCCGACTCTCCAGTGGATTATACATGACCGCATGAAAGGCTGTCGTATATCGGGCCAAAACAGTGGTCTCTCGTGAGGGCTCTTTGCGAGTGTCCCAAATGCAAACTCTTCCGTCATCGCAAGCACTGGCGAAGATATTATCGTCGACCGGATTCACGGAAAGGCCATAAATAGCGTCGTTATGAAGAATGACATCAATGGTCTCTCCAGTGGCCGAGTCGTGGATCATAACTAATTCATCGTTTCCGGCACTGAAGAGTCGATGGCATCGAGAATCGAATCCCAAACAGAATATGTTTGAGTTATGTTCGCCTTTCATAGTCTGGGGCTGACCGGCACCTAATCCATGTGTTAATCCATTAGTGTTTATAAAGTAATGAATGAATCGATTGATTACATAAGCATTCATTCAATTGATATCAGATGTGAGACCTTTGAAAGCATTGCATTTCAATCCGATATTCATTGAAAATGAATCCAATTATAATCGACTCAATGGATACACATTTCAAGAAACTAATAATTAATACAAACCTGAAATGGCTTTTTGGACGTCCCATAAAAGGATCCGTCGGTCGTCACCACCTTTTCGTAAACAAATACGCAAATAATTAGTTAACAAATTGAATGAAAATTAAATGAAAAGATTCAGTGATTAAGTTATTAGTTATTGTTTGCAAACATCGGAAGTGATGACAGACCTGAGACAAGCCATTGGCCGTTATCTGAGAACTCGATGGCGTTCACACATCCGTAGTGAGAGTAAAGATCTTTTCGATACAAGTCTTGTGCGGACTCGAAACGACCCCTCAGTAGGTCTGTGCTGTACTTCCGACACAATAAGTCATTATATTCACGGCTCAACACATTTAGAGCCGTATTCCTCAAAGGCTTTAAAGACATTCTCTTAAAATGATTGGTATTTAAAGGAAAGCATTTTATTGACAGAAACGGAGTGGAATGAGATGTGTTTAGTGTTGTGTCGACTGTGTTGTCGACTCAGAGCTCACACTCAGCACAAGAGAGCACAGACTCTCTCATTATTGTTTTTATTACGTTTCATATGAATGAGAGATAACTTATAAAACTTTTTTTCTTCGTATCTTTAAATACATTTAATTAATAGAAACGGATTCCCTTTTAGACTATTTTCAGTCATTCATTTGATGCCTTATTTTTACTCAATTAAAGAAATGTTTTGGTTTTCAGTCAATAAATTTAAAATCAAAAGTTTTCTTTGTTTTAAACATTGAAATAAAAAAAAGACGTAATTCAAGAATTGCGTCAAAACTTTTTGCAACAAAAGTTTATTCAAACTTTTATCAACTGATGGTTTCTAATATTATTTGCACTAATTTTAATCAAAGCCTAGAATAAGAATTTACGGTAAAAATTGACTTCAATTAATTAACTCAATAATATATGACAAATTTATAAATAGAGAAATTCTATACATTGATTGAGTCTAGGTCTTCATCATCGCGAATATGCCACACCTTACGTGTTGCACCTGTGCGCACAGAATACAGAATATAAAGAATTTAACATCAAATTAATTTCAATTCTCTATATTCTATCTCTAAGTCGTTATTTGAATGAATAAGAATTATAATAAATAACAATTAATTATGGTTTACCTCTGAATGGAAAAAATTTGGAATCCTCCCTAAACTTCAATGACTGCCCCTATAGTATGGACACTTTTTAAATTTGGAATTGTTACCATACCAACAATGACCGCAAAAACTGAATTAAAGACAACTTATTTAATTTAAACCGGATTTAGCTTGTGTTAGTAACGATCTCCCTTTTGTCCCTTTCCTCCACTCTGATTCTACACAGATTCTTGATCAAAAACACTAAAGTCGAAGGGCTTATGGCGGAACTGGTTTTAAGAATTAAAGAAATCAGTATTTTGGTTGAAATATGAGATTTTATTGAGATTTAATGAATTATTGATATATAAATGAAGTGTTTGTCTATCTTTGAGATTAAAATATAATAAAATAATGTTTGAAAATAGATAATGTTTTTGTTCCAAATCAATGTTTATTAATCACTGGCCGGTGCGTTGTTTTTGGTATCCAAACGAACAATTCTAAGTTTTTGTTGGTCGACGTGAACACAGGCGGCCTCGTTGTCGTTCCCACAATAGTGAGAACATGAGAAAATAGTTGTGCACCGGTTACCGAAGTGAAATTGAAAGCCATTAACCGGCACTTCATGAGCGCGTATGATATGTGTCAGTCCATTGGTTTGCAAGAAGTTATTGACTGCCTCTTCTGAAAAGAGGTATGCAGTGCCCCGCTTAGTGTTAGTGAGAAATCCACGCGCGTCTTCCACCCGAACCTGAAGTAAATCTGCGGTCTCTTTAAACTGTTGTGCACCGATGGGGTCCGACCAAAGGATTTGCCAGGCGATAGCAGACTCCCGTTCCGGATCTCTGAGATCGACTTTTATGTTATTGATGTCATCAATTTTACGAGTAGTTCGAGGAATGCCTCCGTGAGCGCAATAAATAGCGTCATCAATGACAGCACTGACCGGTAATTTGTCGAACACTCTGTTAGTCATTTCAAATACTTTGGGTCCGTAATTATCGCCATATTTTCTGATACATTCTTTTTTATAGGTGTAATGGATCTGCAAATCTCTGACCTCATGATTTCCTCTGAGGACAAACACTTTTGTGGGCGCCAACACCTTTAAACATAGAATATAAATACCACATTCAACGCTCCACTTCCCTCTATCCACATAATCCCCCAAAAATAAATAATTTGCTGTAACAATGGGCACACTCTTCCATAAAACTCTTTCCATAGTTAATAGGTCTTCGAGATTTCCATGAATGTCGCCGATGACAAATGCTGGGGAACTGATGCTTACACACCGATCTTCTTGAGTGAGAATGCGCTCTATTTCACGACACAGCTCTTCTAATTTCGACACAAATTCAGGCCTTTCATGGATGCCATCCATTAACCCTTTATTTTCTTTGTGGGAGCCTTTGTTCATATTGAATGCTTGGATCTTTTGAATGAAGAAATTGGCCGCAAATTTCGGATTAAATATAAAGTCTATCGAAAACTTTTCTATTGAGACATTCAAAGGATTAACGGAAGAACTGGTGGATTTGCTGAGACTTGTGTCGGACGAGACTGAAGTCACTGATCTACTTTTCGATAAGGATTTCGAGACCGCTAATGAATTTTCAGGTCTTTCGAAAGTATTCCATTTGGGCAGAAGCTGTGCGTCCACACAATTACCCTCTTTGTTAAATTTGACGATATGTATGGCGTAATCATATCTCTTGTCTTTACATGATTTACATATTCCTCGGTATTGTTTCTCTTTCAAGAGATTCTTAAACCCAGTATTCGTCTCCATTGATCTGTTCGTCCCCAGCGGTGTAGTTCTGGCCAGAGATCGGGCAGCCATTGACGCCGATATTTTTGTAACAATTGTATGACGACACCGACATAAACTACTGGTTCCGCGGAACGAATGATTACCACAAGCTTTGAAGAAGTCGTCAAAAGCGACACCCTCTTTCTTAATTCCAACCCTTTTCATACTTCCTTCAACTCTTCTCTTGATTTGTTTGTCATCATCTTTCGGATAGATTTCTCTAACCATTTCTTCGAACTCGTCTTTAGAGAGGAATCCATTTTTTCTTACATTAAAATATTTAAAAACCAATTTAATTCTGGACTGTCCATTGAAAGCATTCGGTTCAATAGAAGTCAATCCAATGAGAAACTCAGGAAAATTCAAATGTCCAGAGTTACTGAAGTTGAAGGCAGAGAAAAGGCGTCGGATTCTGTGCTCATTCTTTTCAAAGCCATATTTAGTCATATAGTCAGCGAAAGAGGTGTAAGTCATGTAAAACGCGGGGAAACAGTGTTCAATAAAGTCCGCATAAATTCGTTCGACGTCTTTCTCCGAATAATTAGTTGAACGAAGCAGTTCTTCCTCGAGATTGCGAGGAGGGTCTCGCGGCACATAGTAGAAGGCCTGATCTAAGCTATACTCTTCTATTTGCTGTACTTTCGGTCCATTGCTTAGCGCAGAGTATTCCTTAACTTCTGGGCCCCACAATTTCTTCACTTTATCTCCCACTATATCTGCCCTATCATACCATTTGATGCGCGGAGTGTCGACACAGCAATTGAATCCGCTTTGGTCTGTATTTAGTCGAACGCAATATATGAGTCTTATATTGAATTTCTGTGTTTGTGGTAATTGTAAGCGAAATATTTGCATACAATGAGAACCACTTAAAGAGAGCCGATTCTTTAGTTGAATGTATTTATTGGCGTTGCCGTTGGATAATACGATATACGCCCCGTCTATCGCCCCTTCTGTCCACGTCCTCGAATCGGGTAGAGATACAAAAGGCAACCAAACAATTCCTGACT
Organism: Oribatida sp.; assembly: GCA_034697865.1. Lineage (NCBI taxonomy): Eukaryota > Metazoa > Arthropoda > Arachnida > Sarcoptiformes > Oribatida sp. The sequence continues at coordinate 920 of JAQGAR010000033.1, read as the reverse complement.
TCTTGTTTACACTTAAAGCGATTTTGTTGTGTTTAACACAGAGTATAACATAAGCGCACACATCGAAAATATGTTGATTGATAGGCGTACCGTTCTCTGCGGTCAGTTGTGGGGAAAACACTGTCGATAACTGTCCTTTCTGTTTAACTTTAGATACACTACTAGGACTGACGCTTTGTTTTTTATTCTGTTCTTTCACTATCTTAGGTGACAACTTTTGACCGGTCTGTCCCTTATTCTGTACGTTCTTTGGTTTGTTATCCCTTTTGACTACCTTTTTGGCGTTAATCTTCGGTTGTTTTTTATTTGAATTTTGTTTGCGACCAAACAGATTTGTAAAGAAGTTACGAAATTTCTTCATATTTATAAACAAAACTTTAGTCACTTAAAAATCTCAAGTTTTAAGAAATTGTTCGCAAACTATAATTAGGTTTTGGTCCAAACGTCAATTTATCCTAAGATTTGGTTTCATAAGTTTATTTAAAAGTTATACCCCTTTTGCACGAACTCTTCTTTGCTGTAAATGAGACATTGTATTGATTGCGCGCTCTTACAGTTCTTTTATTTTAACAACCAATCGATTATTGAATTTCTAAATAATTTTTCATCATTTTTCATCATTACAGATCTTGCTTTTTTTAATGAGTGTGAGTCATTTTCACTTGCATCTTACCAGTTCAAGTACCTAAAATGAGCATTCAAAATCCTTGAAAGAAGATAGAAATCTTTTAACTTATTGAAAGAGAAGTCAATTAAGTTATGTGAAAAGAATTATTGATTTATAAACAAATGTTTGAATTGAAAGAACCTTGCTGGGTTTCCATGGGACCCTGGACCCCTTTCAGAATCGCCGGGTGCAAAGTAGTTCCATATTCTCCATGAAAAATGCTACAAAAAACTCGAATCAGAATTTTCCTAAG
>JAQGAR010000032.1:0-35205 GCA_034697865.1 Oribatida sp. | reverse complement strand
GAAAATGTTTACTGGTAATTTTTGCCAACTTGGTAAACGGCGTAGGCAAAATTTTTCGGTCAAGGAAGGGTTAAATGAAAAAGAGAAAAAGGTTTGTAATTTAATCTAAAATAAGATCAATCGGTCCTTACAATCATATTACGAGAATTTGGTTGAAACGATTCAATTCATTGGACATATAATTCAAAATCCGTCGGACTTTAAGTCATTTGTTTGCATCAATTTATGGCTTATTTCTGCCAAAAAAATATAAATTATTCTTTTGGCGAAATCACAATATTCTTGTCTTTTGTACATATTTTCAGTATTTTCGCTAAACTATTAAGGTTAGGTTAATATTAAATTCAATAAAAAGGTTTGTTTTTTGGTCACATCGAATAAACATGAATATTTAATTAAGTGAATTCAGATTTATACTATTTTCCATTTAAAGTACACTCACAAGCATTTTAAACTAGCACATTTCTATTAAAACCAATATTTTGTTTATACTTCGAATTCAATATTCGTTAATTTTTAATGAAGTCTTTTAAATATAATAATTGTTTAAAATGTGATCAGAATATATGGGATCCAAAAGAGTTACATAGATTTTCAGAATAAATGGGATCTCCTTGGAATTTATTAAATGAACTCAGATTTTACAAAATCTGGGTGACTCTTGTGATTTTAGGTTTATGTTTGGATTATTTTTTTTTAACTTTTGGTTCATTTTCTAAGCATAAATGCAACAATTTTTGATAACATAGCAGGTGTACACAAGGATAAAATGCTATAAACCCCCTAAATTTTAGCAAAACTTATCATTACTGTTTATATGTTATCTGTTTCAAAGCCTTTGGGCAACTGTTTTTGGATTTATGTTTGTCAAGTTTACCCAAGAGTGACTTTAGCATATTTTTCCTGGGCTAGTTAAGTGACAAAAAGCTCCTTGGGCAAATAACCTCCTATCAGAAAAAGTCGCGACAAAATTCGAAATTATATGAAATGACGAATTTTTTTTTATAATAAATGAGAAGTCGTTTGAAGACAGTCGTGAAAACAGTAATAATAAGAATAAGAAATAATAAGTAAATCAATAATTTTTTGGGCCATAAAATAAGAGAGACTTTAGAGAAGAAATTCTGTTCGAGTAATTGGTGTTCGGGAATAGTATGTGATCAGAAACTCTATTTCTTTTTAATAACACTATTTATAGATTAAACAATAAGTATTGAGTCAACAAAATATTATATAACCTTTAAATCCAAAAAATATTAATCTCTTTTGGCTTACAAACAATTGAAAGAAATATCTATTTTTTAAAATTGAATTTTTTTTCAATAATTGAATGAAAACAAATATTTTGAAATATCTCAAAATCCTTAGAAATTAATAATAATAATAATTCTTATTATCAGTTAAGAGCGTAAATAATTGAATTTTCATCTTTTCAATATAGAAAACTTTGATAATTAAATGACTTCAAAATTCAATCATTATATTTGAATACAAATTCAATGAAATATTCACAAAATATAAATTTTGTTTCGAATTTGATTTGAATATTTTTAGGGTACGATTTGAAAAGAAAAAATATTTCTCTGAAATAGAAGTAAAGTTAAAAATCCTGACATAAATATTAATCGTTTCTTTTTTTAGCCGAAACGCCAACAAATATCTATCGCTAGACTTATATTAGAGTTGAGTTCAGGTGAAGTCGAGTTGGCTTTGATTTGATTTAAACTAACGGCTTATTTGGCAGAAAAATTGGTTAAGAGTTCACACTTTCAGTTATTTTTAGAGATAATCGTTTTGGACTTCATGTCAATTATCTAATCCATAAAATTACATTTGGTTTAGAATTTGATTTAGAAAAATCTTCATATGAATGGAATGCAATGGAAGAGATTTTTCTAATACTTTTATTTTTTCGTCATTTATTTGTCTAAATTACTAACCAATGGCTTAAAAGTAAAAAAACTCAATCAAAACCAGAGCTCTGATAATAGCATTAATTAAATTCCTCCTATAACTCAGTCGACTGATCGCAATGAGTCTTGAAGTCTGTCCAAAACCCGTCGTCAAAAATAAATCAGCGAAAAAACTTTGACATAATAAATAAGGTCACCTCTCTCTCACACAACTGGATCCCTATCTACTCATTGTTTTTAAAACAAAAATAAATAAAAATATAAGCACTCGATTTTAATATAATTTGAGCAGTAAATCAAATTTGAAAATTATTCCTAATTTGATTTAAAAGAGAGAGAGAGAGAGAGAGAGAGAGAGAAATAAAATAATCATAACAATAAAATGTTCTAGTAAACCTTTCTATTTGAATTTTGATGATATATTAAATCAGAGAAGAATAAGCTCCGAAGCTCTAAGGAAACGGTTTAAAGTAGGGGTTTTTTATTTTCGACTCTGGAGGAGGGGGTCTAACAGGTGATAGTATACCATTTTGTTTTTAGACCTAAAATGGCCGATTTTTCGGCTAAATATCACTAAATTCAGTTAAATTGACATTATTTAGCGTTAAATATGGTTAAATTTAGTTGAAACCGGTTTAAACTCGAATTTCGCCGAAAGTGGACTGTTTTGACTATAACCACTCCCACTTTTCAACCCTTATATTAAGTAATGGTGTAACTAACGATTCATTTTGGGAAATGTGTTCTTTAATGAAAACCATTTACAAGATGTGCGCAAGGTATTATTTTGAAAAATATTCTCATAATAATAGAAGAAAATTTTCGAGCCCCCAGAAACCAGTTTAATTACTTAGGGAAGATTTCTCAACCAGCTCTAAGGATCACCAAATTTGGTATGTTTAGAACTATACTCTCTGCACATCCCAATTCATTATAATGATAGTAAAAGAGATAATTTTTACAAAGAATACCTGCAATAATCCATATTTGATTTCAAAGTCAAGAAAAGAATATTCTTTGATACGCGGCGGCAGATTTTGCGGCAATCGATCGTCGAGAGAACCCAAAATGTTAGCGAGACTGGCCAATACTGGTTCGGTGGCAAACGCCAAAGTGTCACTCGACTCCTCCACAGAATGTAAAAGTGTCAGCATTTTTGGATGTCTGAAGCGATCTAATTGTCTGACACTAAACCTAAGAATCTCTGCAATCGTTTCTTTGCGTTTTGGTTTATGAAGTTTGTCGGCTACTCTTTTATCGAAGAAGAATACCGACGCCTCCTATTATTAGAAAGGAAGACCACTTATATTAACAAATGTTTGAAGATAAAAGACGTGAACTCATTTAAAATTTATATTCGACTGCTTTTAACAAAGAATTCAAGTGAAAGAGTCTCACCTTTTTATCAGATTTTCGAATTGCATCGAATATCTTCCAGGCCAGCTCTGGACCAGCACTTGCGACCTGTTTTCCTATTTCGAAATATTGAGCAATAGGATTCAATTCTAGAGGATTGGTATAGGATCCTGACTGAGCAGTTGAGCCCTTCAACTTTGAAAACATATTTATTGTTGTGTTCGCACAGTTATCCGCTCTTTAATTCTTTTGAGAGTAATTATGTTTTCAATTCATTTCGAATAACTTGATTCATAGTATCCATAATAATGAGACGATTGCACAGGTCTTGAAGTCTTCAAATTTGTTATAATCGAAAACTAGTTAAAGTTTAGGCCTAGAATTGGAAGCAAAGAAAGAGTTGCCTTCAAATGAATTAACTCGAGGCAAATCTGACCCAAAACTAAATTGTATTAAATACACAAAAATGGCTTAAAGTTAATTCAAAGCGAAGAGTAATAGTTTTGATGCGAATCCGTCCAATCATTAAGTCGAAGGACGAGTTCCTAAACTGGAGGCAATCATCAAATTGTCGTTTGAATGATTCAGGTGTTCATCATTACCAGCACAGCCTCACATTTACAGTAACAAAGTTATACTAAAGTGAAACATCACTGACGGGCACGCAATACATCGACTCATAATATATTATTCTATAATTCCTAGAGTGAAATCAGTGGAACATATATTCAACATATAGTCTCTTATAATTCATTACTTAACCACTACTCAACACAAAAACAATTTTATATATATTTGCAAATTTACTCAAAAACTCTTCTCTTAATAAATGGCAAAACTTCACTAAAGGGACGAACGATCTTAAAGTTAAGCTCAAAATTTATTACATTTATTGATTGATTATTACTTTCAATTAAATGATTGAATATTCATTTAATAAATCACTTGCAATGAGTGAAGTTATTTTAAATTTCTTGACGTCTCGACAATTATATTTCATAATTTAATGAAACATTTATTCTAAAAGTAAGATTGAGTTCGAAAAAAGCATATTTATTATATTAAACAATGTTTTGAAGGGTTTAATTGAAGGGTTGAATCGGAGAGAAAGGATTGGTTTGCATTAATCTATTCAACGATATGACAATTACTTGAGTTTATATATTGTTGGAAAATATTTACTCTTCACTAATGGAAGGAATACAAGTTATATTAAACCAGAAGAAGCTTATTATATGAATTAGAAATAGAGAAGATTACATCCCTCGTTCAATGCGATCGATAGTAAATGTATTCACAAATCAGAGTTAAAACTTGTGAACTGATGTCTGACTTTAAATGTGATCACTTTAATGTAAATTGTGATTAAACTAATAGAGCACTGACTGACCAAAACTATAGAAACACACACCTGACTGATTCACCAGCAGTTGACTGAAGCGCTCTAACTCTATGTCTGTCTCTTTAAAACGAAATCTTTAGGAACTGCTTGTGCTCAGTAGTGATGAGTGCCGTTACTGTGCTATTCAGCGCTCTTTAGGCTATACTCTGTGTCGCATTGAATATGTATTGTGTGTCAGTTAAATGTCGATATTATACATAAAAGTGTCTGTCGATGTCCTTTGCATCACTTCTATATCTGTGAGTTAAGGTATGTTAATGGGTTTTCCACTCTAAAGACACTGGAAGTGCTAAAGCACTACTCTCTCAATACTATAGAAGAACTGCTTTTCTTTGAATGACAACTCAACAGTTGACACTCCTCTTGATTTGAATGCAATGCTTTTGGAATGATTTTGGAAATTAATTTTCAATTAAAGCAGAATACAGCGATTTTCATACTTTTGTCTCTAAGTCAAAGAATCTCAGATTAGCACTAAATTCAATTAATTAGATAAAAATTATAACCTAGATGAAAAATTTGCCTTTCTCATGAAAATTGATTAGATTCTAGTCATAATTACCTTGATCCTTTACATCACTTTAGGAGGGATAAGATGTCAGAATTTTTTATTTATTTAATTAATATCTTAGTTTAATATATTATATTTTGGTTTCAATAATTGTTTTTTATTTACTGTTAGTTTTTTATCAATAAATATAAATGACCAATCACAATGTAATGTCACATTTGATATATTAGAAAAAGAGAATAATGAGTCACAAATTAGGTCAGATCAAATTCTCTCCGAATGTATGCGAGTTAAGGTATGTTAACCTTGCTACTATTAGTATAAAGTAGAAGTGTAGCATAAACCAAGACTTAACTTCAAATAAAAAATTTTCCACTGAAAATGTAAATTAATGCCTGTGTTTTGCAGTGAAGTATGATTTGAGGCAAATTTTTTGATATTCGGGCCACGATTTAAGAGACAAGCGGTTCGTCCAAGCTCATTCTCTTAAACCGAAATTCTCTTATATCCGAACACTTTAACATTAGTCTAGCATTGGTGGTGCAGCAAAACTTAAAAATTATACAAACAGATAATTTTGAAAAATCTCCTAAACCGAAATTCTCTTAAATGCAGTCGCTTAAACCCAGGCTCGATTGTATAAGAGTGTATATTAAAAATTGTAAACAGGAACAGACAAAGGTGATTTTAAGTAACCCCCCTGAGCCGTAGAAATTTTCCAAGAAATTTGCCAAGCGAAGCGAGGCGGCAAATTTTTAGGTTTTATAAGGGAAAAACTAGAAATTTTTGGTTGAGCGAATCGAGTGGGTAAATTTTTTAGTGATTTTTGGTTTTAAAAAATCATCCCCTTCATTCTCCCTAAGCTCGAGAAGAAAAATAACCCCCTCTATCCCCATGAAATCGTTTCCTTTGTCGACCCTTCAGTGTAAGGGAAGTGTAAATCAGAGAAAGGAAGTTTCTAAAACGTAAAGAAAACTATTAATTCTTAATTAAATGATTTGAACAAAAGTGGATTTAAACCTTTTCCACAATAAGTAGTTTAAGTGAAAACATTTGATTCAAATGATTTGAATTTAATTAGTAATACACAACTGATAGTCGAATGAATCGAATTTAAAGATGAATTGAATTGAATTCAGTGCTCTCGAAGAAACAATTGAGTAAAATAGTGATGGTTTTCATTCATTAGATTCCTTATGAGTGCAAAAGTAAAGCAAAGGATGAGAAAAGAAGGCACTCATAGGACGTGCTTATTGTCATAGAAGAGCAATAAATGAAAGCCAATACAAAGCATAAAAGAAAAAACAATTCTAGAAATGTCTATAAAAGTGAAGTTAAAGAAGTGAAAGACTCCAATGAAAGACTAAATGTTTTGAAATTTGCCTTTCTTTAGAGCACAGCACATATTAGATCCTAAATATTTGTGACAGGAATTCCTGGTTTATTGCCTCAAATTTATTATCAATAATATCTTACTTTTGATATATAATTAAATATTTTTTTATTTATCTTTGAATTGAAAAAAGAGGAAAAGGTGTGAAAAACATTAGTACGAGTGCTTTGCACTGATATAACCACTCATACTATAAGTAATAAGTTATTACAAATAACTCGATTAAAATTTAATTATTGCATTAAAATGATATAATATATATATATTAATATATTTCTCTCATATTTTATTTATAAATACTATTAAACTATTAATTTATTTTACATAACAAGTGGTCGACTCTTATGTCAACCAATCGCTCCATTTGTTACACATTTTAATAGAGAATGGAATAGAAGTTATCGATACATAAGAAGTTTCGCTCAGATGCTGTTTACTTTGGGGGCCGGTCTTCAATCTCTCCATTGTTCTAATGACTAGTGTTTTGAAGTGTTGTTAAACTTTGCAATTATTGATCGCAAAGTTGTAACCGATTCTAATGAAGACACGTCGAAGGGCTGCCCTCAGCTGAGGCTTCAAATCATAGCAAATCAGATCACATAACAATCGATAATAGGTTGACGTATGGCTACGAAACTGAATACAAGCAAAACATTAAACAATCGCCACTTCATCTCATTGGGGAAAACATCAATTCAACCGAACATTACCGATAAAACTTGATAATATTCATACATTCTATGCATTCTATATTTATATACTTTACTATAGGCTCTATGCGTTATTATATATAACAATTGGATTCTGAGCTCAAGTTTTGTTAATATTTGAAGTAAATGAAGTAATTAAGGAAAGGCTGCATTCAATTTATTGGATTAATATATAATGTATTCATACCTTTTCATCGGAGAGTTTATGTAATTTACATAAAATAAGAGTCATTAGTGGCGTCCAGTTCTCGCGATGAGTTTCTGTCTCTAATGATAAGTAATATTCGAGGGCTCCGTAAGAGACGCTATAATAATAGTAGAAAATAACAATATATATATATATCACTAATAGAGTCGACACTATTATAAACGTCTCTCTATTAATAGACCAATAATAAGATAATAACCTCATTATCTTCTGTTCAACTGTTGGCCAACAGTCCTGACGGGTCTCATCTGAATAGAGTCGGAATAGTATTCTTAGTGCACAGCATAGACTTCTGACTTCCTGATTGAGTAGATTGGGTTTGGCGTTGCCGTGAAAGCCAGCCCTCCACAATACATTTCTTTGTTCGTGATTTTGATTAAATGTTTTGGCGAATCGATGCGATTGAATCAAACACTGCGCCAAACGTATTAAGATATGTGAGGCCACATTCGAATACATGCCCTGCTCCTCTTCTTGTTGCTGTTCTAATTGCGAATTCACAACAGATTTGTTGGACAACTCTTTGTTTTGACGGATAGCTTTCAAATCCATTTCATTTTGGATTTCGGCCAACAGTTCTGCGTCTTCTTTACGACTTGTGGCCGGAAAAAAGATAATGTTATCGATTGTTTGAACCAATTCTAACTGAACTATGCATTGTATCTTCAAATGGCTAAACAACTGTTTCACAGCAATTGATTTGATGTCCTGTTCCTCTTTTGAATCACTTGTATTTAAAGGTCTTTTAGGGGAATAACTCATATCATTGGGCTTCCACTCCAACAAATCCTTAGGAAGAGTTGATTCAAACATTTGAAGAATACATTCGGAAGTCTTAACCCAGGTTTCCTCCTTATATTTCATGCCACAAGATATTACTAGATTTTCGAGACAATTAGTGCCCGAACGCGCCAACTGTTCGTTCTGTTGGCGGACGCACCACAACAACTGCGAATAAACGTCAGTCAACAGCAAAGGACACAATGTATCGAAATATTGAGTGAAGACATCGACCACTGAATACAAGGCGTGATTGCATGTAGTGGTCATCCATTCGGACTTTTCGTTCTGTTGTTCTGGAAGTTTCATATTATCAAATATTCTGAAGATAATCTGAAACAAGTCCTGCCACCAGTGCGGAGCGTATGACGCGCCGTGAGATTTGGTTATTTCAAACATTACAGTCAGAGCGCGTGTCCTCACATCGAGTTTACATGTGCTCACTATACACGAAAGCTCGAAAAGAATAGGAAACCAACCCCTAACCCAAACCCTATCCTGTTCTGAAGTGAGATTTTTGGTGCTTGGGTCATCCATACTATAATCGCGAAAGAGATGAGGCTGTTCGGCCACATATCTTGCACAGGTCCTAATCAATCGAATGGCTTCCATACTGGTGTCGGGAAAATTTTGATTACAGGCGAATTCGGACAGACATTTGACGGCGTCTTGGAATGAATCGATCAAAGAATGGACGCTATGATCATAAATGTTGTTAATGATGTTGGAAGTGGTCTGAAACGCCAAATCAATTATATATTCGTCATTATCTGAAGCGGCGATTCGGAAGACACTAAAAATGTTTTTCCAGCCCGACTTTATATTATTGGACTGACTGTTCACCATTTGAGCGATACAGCGCACAACCATATCGCGAATAGCAATCGAACCGTTTCTCTTCATTATGTGCTCGAAAGGCCTCAGAAAGTCTTTTTGGAACCTAAAGTTAGAGAACTCTCCTTTTTCTATGAATTTCATCGATAATTGTCTCAATGAGTCGATGGCGAAGAATGCGATCTCTTCGTTAGGATTGCAGCCCACTTTATTAAAGTGTTGGCCCAGTATTTCCCAAATACGGGACCACTGGAGACGAATTCTTCCCATATTATAATATGAAATTTCAACGATTTTTTGTAAACTAAACATTCGGGGCTGAGAGGGATGACAGAGCTCTTCACTCGACACTTGACATAAAGCTTTAACGAAGTCAACGATGGCGTCTCCGTCCAAACGTATCGAACCCGTGAAGATTCGATCGACGGCTACCACAACGCTTTGCGATGAAGTCTCACTAATAGAGTCGGGAATCTTCTGTTCTCTATCTTTGTTGCGGGAGAGGGAGTCCACAGCGAATGAGGAAATGGACTCCAATTTTAGTGGGAATACAAAAGAATGGGCCGCATTTGCTGGCGTTCCATTAACCATATTAAGAAGTTGTGGCTTAACACCGGTTCCAATGAGTTGAGCCAATTCTAATTGGGAAATACACCTCAAGATTTCCAGCCATGAATTGCCCAAATAGTTGCCGTCTGTGTGCGCCACTGTTATAAGCGTTTTGATTGTATCAATGTTTTTACTTTTCATTTCGCTGGGAGTGGATGTGGCCGTCAAAAGAGTGAATCTCGAGAGGGCCTGGACGTAGGCGTCCCGCTCTAAAGTCATACGGAAAATGGAGGCAATTCTTATGGCGCATCGGATGCCATCCAAACATAAATAAGCGATTTCTGAATCATCACAGTCTTGAAGCCCGACACTGAATGCCGCTAAAAATGGTGTCCATGCGATTCGAAACATCGGACGGACGTGTTCCAGATGTTTGGCTGAAAAGAATTGGGACTCAACGTGTGATACACTCTCCATCAATGCTTTCGCTGTTGAAGCCATCGCTTCCATTTCGACATTATAGAGAAGTCGTCTGGTCTTTTCACTGGCCAATTCACGGCCGAGTTTGCGTCGGGCTGTGCTGTTGGTCTTCATTTTGATTTCACTGCCAGCGATCTCGTCGTAGATCTGCGATAAATACTCTTCCGGCAAATCTTTGCTGTCATTAATTCCTCGATTCATTTTTATGTATTGGTTTTTAGTCATTTTATTCTTGACCTGAGGACTGTGCAGATCAGTGGTCAGCATTATAATAGAATAGGCCAACACATAAGCGGTGTCGGCGCTCGCAAACAGTCCGTTATTGACATTCGTCTCACAATAACGCGACGCAAACTTTTCCATAAGTCTATCGATTTTTTGTGCCTCTCCCGGAAGCCGAAAGCCTTCGAGGAATGACCTCAAAGCAGAAACGATATCCTTTCCGGAAAATTCCATTTGATCGACGTATTCATACATAACTTCTCGGTTGAATTTGTCGACTTCCCCTAAAAACTCGCCGACCTGTGTCTTCTCCAGTCTATCATTGGTGTGAAAGAACTGAGCGACGCTCGAAGCAGTCGTCCCTACAATTTTGTGCTCCTGCAAGTATGCCAGGCCTCGCATCGGCTTCATATTGAACATAGCTATTCCTTGTTCGATGATATCCTTTTGTTGTCGGACTTCTTCGTATTGTTCAGGATTCTCGAGTTCCAAATTTGGTCGCGAAGACATAGATTGGGTTCTTCCTAATGAACTCAAAGGGGTTGAATTGTCGTCATTCATTTCTTCATTACTGGTATTGTCTTTATTCTTCTCAGCGCCCAAATTGACCAATTGGTTTGGATTGATATAAAGGTCATTACTCCACTCAACCATACACTTGAGAATTGATACCAAACATTCTAATCCTTTAATTCTAAGACTTCTTTCTTGAGTGGGAGTCATAAGTCCAGCGTCTAAAAGGTGTCCCCCTCCCTGAGCGATCTTTGATAGGTCGTTAACAAGTCTTCTGAAGATGTTTTCAGAGGACAAATCACAGTCATAATTGACGTATATGTCAACAACACTCTGTGCGTCGGCACATATTCTGGTCAACGCCTGAATAACCATCCATTTGTGTTCAAAAGAACTACTGATTGTCTCCAAAATGTTTAGAAAAATTTCCTTAAAAAAGACTTCGATTTGCATTTTGAGATGAATTTTGAACTTTTGAAGAAGTGCTAAGAATATGGCTAAAGACAACTCAAACACTTCGGCCACATTTGAAACTCCGTTCTTCGAGAGCGCAACACATAAGTATTGTTTGATTGCAACCGCAAACATATCACTCGATTGAAATACTGGTCCAGAATTTTGAAGAATAGATAAAATCAGTTGCAGTGACAAAATTTTAGACCTCAGTTCGTGTGATTTAGGGTCTGGATGTCCATCAGGAAGAGGTTTCATACTTAGTTTGCATAGCGATCGGAATACAAGGAAAGCATCCTTTTGTAAGACATGAGTAAAACTCAAGTGAATGGTATCGATCGCTGAAGAATCACTCGTTTCAAGGCTTTCAGACGAGGGAACCCGACCTCCCATTGACGACAATGAGTCGACGGTATCATTATTTTTCTCGTTATTTACTATTCGTTCGATCATATCGTTGACAACACTTTCAACGATGACATCAATGGAAGTGATGTCATCAGTGCTATAATTCTTGTTTCCATCGATTGTTTGATTATTATCGCAATTTTCACTCAAATTATAATTTAGTTCTCCGTTTGCGTGCGTTTTGTCCACTTCTTGTGCTTCCATTCGGGAGAAGATGACATTCAGCATTTGAGTTAAAGTTGCCTTCGCTGTCGTCTGATTTATTAAATTCTTGGAACCTAAATAAATGTTATAACAGGTGCGGACGGCCAACAAAATGCTTCCCTCGTGAACCTGACACGACTGAGAGGTGACAGTCGTAAGCAATGCCTTAATTATTTGAAGCTGAACGCCATCGTCTGTATTTGGGCCGTGAAAACAGCCACATATCGTCTCTACAATCGAATCAATCAAAAGTTTTTCGGAGTTCTTGGGATCGACCCGATTGCCCGTCAGATGTCCGTAAGCTATCAGTTTTTGAATGCAGTCGAGAGCCGTAACCACTATTTTGGGTGACTTTGACTGACAGGAAAGTTCAAAGGGCAGGAAATACTTCTCGGCGTCCACCGAAACAACGCTCTCATGTTTTGGCTGCGGAAGAGCTGAAGACAACTCAACCGAATTGGTCTCAGTGGGCACTTCTTGAGTGTCTCGTTTGATGTTCTCTAAGGAAAATGATGTCCGCAATAGTCAATGAAATTTGGTTTAGAGTCACATGTTTACAAACCGAGTGCTGTTTCGCAGGCTTTCCTCACTTGACTGTTGTAATTCTTCTTAATTTCTCTTTCATTTAGGATCTTCTGAAGAGCTCTTGTGATAAACATTTCTTTGCAATTATTTATATCAATGCTTTTAATATAATTATGGGAACTATTAATCATTATTGCAATTAAAGTCCATATTTTTAGTAAAACTTTTCAATTAATAACATTTTGAATAAATTAATTGAAATAAAATGTCAGATATTTTTAGTAAAAGTCATTCAAATCACTAAATATTTGTAATAATTATTTTATAAATAAACAAAACTTAAGTTAAAAACCGACAGATTTTTACAAAATTAATTTTCTCACAGTTTTTAAGCAGTGATAAGACATAAACACTGGAAATAAGACACGATTTGATGACAACATCACAAACATTACGCAAACAGAGACTCACTTTTCACGGATCACATCTATATCAGTAACTTTTATATTGGCTCTCAGCTAGTTCATTTTATACCAATCTTTTCTTAAAATAACTTAACAAAACTATCAAATTTTACTTGTTAAACTTAAATATTATCGAATCAGCTAATGAATTGTTTTTTTCAATAAGAAAATTCATTGAAGTGATAGTCGAGTGGTCTCTGCCTTAAAGTGTAAAAAAGGCCGAATGAGGAAAGGAGTGACACCTTTCGTTATATAGGTATTTAGTTTGCCTTTAATTTATAGGACATATGCAGGTGCATTTAAAGGTGCGGTTATCATTAAACGATCGATTGATCCCTCATTACATTTGAGACATCGATTTGTAACTTTTGTTTCGTTCATTTGAAAAAAGTATTAAATGATAGGAATTATAAATAATTTGAAATAAAAAATTCGATTTTATTTAAATTTCAATAATATTTAAAACGAGTTTAAATGTGAATCACAGAGAAGTTTAAATAATGGCGAATAATTCAGTTCTTGAGTAGAAGTGACCATCAATTAGATAATTAATCGACTTCTTCGATGGTTGGGCCACCACCTGCTCCAGTACCAGCTCCGGGAGCGGCACCAGCTCCTGCACCGGGAGCTCCTCCTGCGCCTGGGAAACCTCCAGGGAAGCCGGGTGCACCACCAGGAGCTCCGCCGGCATTTTGATACAACTTAGTAATTATTGGATTACAGATTCCTTCCATTTCTTTCTGTTTGTGTTCGAATTCTTCTTTATCTGCCAATTGGTTTGTGTCCAACCATTTGATGACGTCCTGGACTTTGTCCAAAATCTTTTTGCGGTCGTCTTCGGGAATCTTGTCTTTGACTTTTTCGTCCTCAATCGTCGACTTAATGTTGAAGGCATACGACTCGAGTGCGTTCTTCGCTGAAATTCTATCCTTTTGTTTCTCGTCTTCGTCTTTGTAGGCTTCGGCCTCTTTCACCATTCGTTCGATGTCTTCCTTCGATAGCCTTCCCTTGTCGTTAGTGATTGTGATCTTATTCTCTTTGCCGGTGCTCTTGTCTACAGCCGACACATTCAGAATACCGTTGGCATCGATATCGAAAGTGACTTCAATTTGAGGCACACCTCTGGGCGCCGGTGGAATACCCGTCAACTCGAATTTACCCAAAAGATTGTTGTCTTTGGTCATCGCCCGCTCGCCTTCATATACTTGAATGAGAACTCCGGGCTGATTGTCTGAGTAAGTAGTAAAAGTTTGGGTCTGTCGGGTGGGAATAGTGGTGTTCCTTTTGATTAGAGTTGTCATAACCCCACCGGCAGTTTCGATACCCAATGAGAGTGGAGTGACATCTAAAAGCAAGAGGTCCTGAACGGCCTCAGACTTGTCTCCATTGAGGATCGCGGCCTGAACTGCGGCTCCGTAGGCTACGGCTTCGTCGGGATTTATGCTTTTGTTGAGTTCTTTACCATTGAAGAAGTCTTGAAGCAGTTTCTGAATCTTAGGAATACGAGTGGAACCGCCGACCAAAACGATGTCGTGAATCGTAGATTTGTCGAGTTTTGCGTCTCTGAGGGACTTCTCAACGGGATCTAATGTCGAACGGAACAGATCGGCATTCAGTTCTTCGAATCGCGCCCTCGTTATCGTCGAATAGAAGTCAATGCCTTCGAACAGAGAATCGATTTCTATGGACGCCTGAGTTGAAGAGGAAAGGGTTCGTTTCGCTCTCTCGCAGGAGGTTCGGAGTCGTCTCAGCGCCCGCTTATTGACCGACAAATCTTTTTTATGTTTTCGTTTGAACTCTTGGACGAAGTGATTAACCATTCGGTTATCGAAGTCCTCTCCACCCAAATGTGTGTCTCCAGCGGTTGACTTCACTTCAAAAATTCCGTCTTCGATGGTAAGGATCGACACATCAAAGGTTCCACCGCCCAAATCGAAAATAAGGACATTCCTCTCTCCCTGTCCCTTCTTGTCGAGACCGTAGGCGATGGCGGCAGCGGTCGGCTCATTGATGATTCGCAGAACATTGAGACCAGAAATGGTGCCGGCATCTTTTGTAGCCTGTCTTTGGCTATCGTTGAAATAGGCGGGAACGGTAACCACGGCGTTGGTCACAGTCTTTCCGAGGTATGCCTCTGCGATCTCTTTCATTTTAACCAAAACCATGGATGAGATCTCTTCAGGGAAGAATGTCTTAGTCTCTCCCTTATAGTCGACTTGGATTTTGGGTTTTCCGCCCTCAGAGATGACATCAAAGGGCCAGTGCTTCATATCTGACTGAACGGAGGCGTCGTCGAAACGGCGACCAATCAGTCTTTTGGCGTCAAAGACAGTGTTCGAGGGATTCATCGCCACCTGGTTTTTGGCCGCATCGCCGATCAATCGCTCGGTGTCGGTAAAAGCCACGTATGAGGGTGTGGTTCGATTACCCTGGTCGTTGGCGATTATCTCGACTTTTCCGTGTTGGAAGACTCCGACACAGGAATAAGTGGTTCCCAAATCAATTCCAATTGCAGCTACTTTTGCCATATCTTACGATTAAATGAGTTTACGTTTGAAACAATGAATTAATAAATAAAATGTGAGATATTTTAAAATGTCTTCACTTCTTTCAAAAATGAGTTGAATTGAGAAACGGAACCACTATTTCAGAGCTTATATACTATTTTGAGTGAACTCGAAATCACTGGAAAGTTCTGGAAATACTGTAATGCAGTGAACTGAAGGCCACAAAGAAGGCATTCATTCACTTCTCGAAGCTTCCACTACAACACCCCTTTGGGTGGAAAGCAATGACCGGCTTTCCGTTCATTGGCTCCCGATCTGAGTCATCCCATACTCTCATCCAATCAAAACTATTTTACAATGGATCAATTGTCAATTGATGTGGAAATAATTGACGTCATCTCTAGAAATGCCCTGTGCAATTTTCACAGAGCTCTTACAAAATAATACCAATAATTCCGAATTAGTACTGAGTAGGTATAGAAAACTACGACAATATCCATAACCAATTAGAACGGCCTTTTTAATCGTAACATTGAAAATTAAAATACAGATACATTTTTAGAACCACTGGGATCATTATTAATTTGTACCACGCATTTGATGGCAATCACATTAGGCTTTAATTCAAAGAACCCGGTTATCAAACAATAGATTTTCTTACACTTTTATATTGATAATTGAGTTGATTGGGTGAATGACCAATTAGGTGAATAGCCAGGTTACCTTTATTTTTAATTCACTTTAGAAATTGTTAGAAATGAAAACATAGATATTTGTCTTCTGTTTGAAATTAGAATAACAGAACTTTTGATAAACTATAAAATCAATTCAATAAAAAATTTACAATAAATTAATTTATTAATCAATTGATTCTTTCCATCAAATTATACGGTATAACGATATGCTGAATGTATAGTACAATGGGTACATATATTTTATAGAAAATTTACCATTTTTTGTAAGCACTTCAATCAACGAATTATATGCCAATGACTAAAAGCATAGGCACTGAGAAATAGTCTCCAGAGATACAGAGATTGTTTGTTATTTAATTGTTTATAAAATATGGCAAATTTTGGAGCAAAGAGACTGCTGTCCGCTCTGCAAACCAATAAACATGTATTGCAAGTGAAGAATACATCGAATATTATATATCGCAAAAGTCACGGATAGTGAGTAAACATTGATTTTGTCAATAATTGACAATTTATTGTTTAGCTCTGGTTATCGGGAAGTGAATTATGACCCGAACCGGGCGTATTCACAGCGTCTAATGCACTTCTGCGCGGCTTCAATGTGGTGTTACATTTATTGGTCTTTTCGGCACAACTGGAGGGAACTCGTCGGTCAGTCAATCTTTTGTCTCTGCTTTAAATTGTGGTAACCTTTATATCATTTAAGGCGAGAATATTTGGCCAAATCGGGACAACTGGTCAAACGAACACTTAGGTATTCCCGACGACGACGAAGACTGACTCCAACGCTTGTTAATTGTCAATTGTTAATAGATTTAATTATACGAACGGTTGATATAAATAGTTATAATTAGTCATAATTTGCTTCAATTGTATTTAAATAATTGATTGAATTCGGATTTATTCGCAATAAAATCATTTGAAATAATTGTTTAAATATTTAAATAATAATAAAATCGAAGACAATATTAATAATAGAGTTACAGAGATTTCAAAGAGATGTCCAAAAACCCGAATACCAATTAAATAATATTTGTGTCAATTATTGGCCTTTTTTCGACTCCTTTTTAGTGGATTTCGTGGAACTCTTTTCACTCTTCTCTTCAGTGTTTTCGGGCGACGGGTGGTCTTCATAACTATCAATGAGAATGCGGTCAAAAATTGCTTCAATGTCAAGTGATAAATGATTTACCGGAAGAGCGCTTTAGTGTCTCCTCTGATTAAAGCGACGAAAATTGGAAAACTTATACAAAAGGGAACCAAATAGAGAAGAGCGGGCTGTGCGTGCTTGAAGTACGCCATCACCACAATGGTTAACATCAGACCCAATATGTAAGCCACGAAACTTGTGTAGAAATAAACGTTTGCCCTTCGCTTAAGACTGAAAAACATAATTAAAACTAAATTATTGAGTGATTTGTCGATACCTGACATCGAAACGCAATAAGAGAGCGATGAAAATACCGGGAATCACGATATCACCCAAACCCAACATTGCAAAGTGTGTCCCATTGACTCCATTTTCAAGAAAGTCTTGAGGAAATACTAGTTTAATTGGCGCTTCAAATGACTTGGCCACTGTCACCATAACATCAGTTCCAAAGACCCAAAACACGTCGTATACAAAGAGACCGCCTAAGAGTATACATCCGGTAACGATATTATTCAAATGCAATAATTCGACGCCATTTATAGCAAACGCCAAACCGAAGAGATTGTTTGCAATCCAATGCTAACAACCAATCAATCAATTAATTAATAATTTAGTAAAAAAAAACAATAAATAATTACTTTTTTGAAGAGATACCAAACTCCGAGAACAGAACAGACAACAAGTGTTACAAAATCTCTCGAATCGAACTTAAAGTCGACTAAAGACTCTTGTGTTTCATTATCTCCTTTATTGAAGATCAGGTGATAAGGAATGACAGGAAATGCTTTCGGTATAAATCGATTGACGATTGGACTCAAAATGTGAGCCAAAGCCAAAACTCCCAGAAAAAAGAAATAACCGGTGAGTAAGAGGTTTATGTATTCCTTCGAAAATAACTGTTCCAATGAGAGAGACACCGCTTTAACAACTTTATTAAAAACTTATTTTCTGGAACAGACCTTAAAGAAGATGTAGAGACCAAAGAGAGCGCCGCTGGCTATGATGGGAAACATAGCCGCGTCCTTCCGTGACATGGTTTCCGGCTGTTCTCCCGACTCCTATTTGTTAATAATTCAATGATTTGACCGAAAATATAGAAAAGGAATACTTTTTGTTGTTTGTGGTGTAATACTGAACGAAACGATCCAAAAAAGATTGGGATCAAAGCCATGGTTATTAGACTTCCGTACGCGCAGAGCATCCCTTCGGGAGTGGACTTCACTTTTTCGGTGCTATTGTTAGTAACGGTTTCATTGATTGTTGCGTTTAGTTGTGATATCACTTGGTTTACAGTTTCGGAAGCCATGACTTTGCGATTTTGTTAACCGAAGAGTCAAATGAAGTCAAATCCGATATCAATATTGTTATGTCTATTGATATCAGTGGAGTCCGACGTGTATTAAGTCGTGTATTAAAGAGACAACACTTTTGGCAATTATTTTATTTTCCCACAAATATCGAAAACGTGTACAAAAATAGCACTCAATTACGTAACCATTCCTTTAAATTGCATTTCATTTAATTTTATTTAATTGACATTTGTTTAAGAAATCACAATTAGCTTTAAATCACAAATTTCGAGATTTATTTCAATCAATCAGTAGAGTAATTGCACCCAAATTTGCCAAAATTGACCTTTGTACATTTTCAATATTCATCGTTCTTAATGTAATGGAAATTCTTGCACCAAACTTCTAAGAGAAGATCTGTTCTTGACTAAAAAGTCTTTATTATAAAAAAAATAGCATATTTATTTTTTCTAAGTCCACAAATATCTTGAAATTGAAAAATTAGTTTCAAAGAATGTGTCATTCATTCTAAGAGTTTTCATATTTTAATTTTTTTTTGTAGTCTGATTGAGTTTTTATTTTAAAATTACCAAGTTACTAATATATTTTCAATTTATAACAATAAGAGAATAAATGGTAAAATAAGAAAATATCCTAAAGTTAACTAGCTCAACCAAACTACAAACTACTATAAAATACACCCAAATAATCATTCGAATCATTTGAGAAATTTAGACAAAAACTAAAATTTTTTGCTATAAGTTTGTGAACTGAAAGCCAGAAAACAATAATTTAATTAAATGTTTCCTTAAATAAAATTATAAAAATGTATAAAAATTAAAATCGAGATAAGTTTGATGAAAACTATGGTCGAAATGAGCATGCTGATTATGTAGATTACAACAAATAGTCATATGTGAAATGTAATGATTTGTTGAAAGGAGAGCACAGCATTAAAGCACAGGTTTAAAGCACAGCCTACCAACTACTGCAAGATTGACGAGAAGTTCACACAAATCTTGTGTGTTGTCTATAATGACGTGTAAACAATTGAATAGATTGTGAGGACAGAAATAAATAGTGTCCGGAGCCGTTTAGTACTGCTATCGACGCCACAGATTGTCTTCAATTCTTTAAAATTTTGTTATTTTTGTTTATTTAAAAGAATCGTCTGAAACGACGAAAACCATGTCTTCACTGAACACTTGTTTTGTATCTAAACTGTTGACTATTTTGGTGATAATTCTGACCACTTGTTGTGATTCTCCATTATTTGGTCAACAATTGCATTACGAAACTCCGCACAAACGTTTTGAATACAAGTACTCATTTAAAGGGCCGTATTTGGCACAAAAAGACGGAACCGTTCCTTTCTGGACATATGATGGCAATGCCATTGCTTCCGAAGAAATGGTTAGAATTACGCCATCTCTAAGAAGCAAAAAGGGTTCGGTTTGGACCAAATCGCCGACCAATTATGAGTGGTGGGAAGTCGAGCTTATCTTCAGAGTCAACGGAAGAGGAAGACTCGGAGCCGATGGACTCGCTTTCTGGTATACTGATGTTCACTCAGCTGAAGGGCCGGTATTTGGAGCAACTGATAACTGGAAGGGTTTGGCGCTATTCTTCGATTCTTTTGATAACGACAACAAAGGAAACAATCCATACATAATGGCAATGGTTAACGACGGTTCCAAAAGCTATGACCATCAGAGCGATGGTATTAACCAACAACTGGCCGGTTGTCTCCGCGACTTTAGAAACAAACCGTTTCCCGTTCGGGCAAAAGTCGAATATTATAAGAATGTTTTGACGGTTTTGTTTCATTCGGGAAATACCAATAATGAAGACGAATATGAACTCTGTTTGAGAACTGAAAACGTCTTTTTGCCCCAATTCGGACACTTCGGTGTCTCAGCCGCGACGGGAGGGTTGGCTGATGATCACGATGTACTCAAGTTCTTGACATATAGTCTTCATGTGCCCGGAAGTCAACCTCAACCGGCAGCCGGTATCGCACAGTCTGAAAAGGATCGATTCGCTAAAGAATATGAAGGGTACAGGGACAAACTCGAACGACAAAAGGAAGAGTACTTTAAAGCACATCCGGATGAGGCCAAGAAGTTGGAACACGAGAACCCAGCGGAGGAAGAATACGACTTCGGAACGCGAGAACTGCAGCAGATATTCCAGGGTCAGAGCCAAGTCTTCGAAGCCGTTAAACATCTCAATCGAAAACTCGATGAAATAGTTGGCCGTCAGGAAAGAGTATTATCGTTATTAAGTGCGGTTCAATCGGGCGCAGCACCCGTTCAGCCTAATCAACAGTACGCGGGCGGAGCCCCTCAGTTACCTTTGAACCGACACGAAGTAGAAGCTCTTCTCGGAAATCAAAGAGAAGTGGTTCAGACGTCACGGGAGCTAAAAACACTTTTAATGCAAACGTCGCAACAAAACCAACAAAACGCTCAGCACCCGAATGAGGGACAGCCTAACGCACAACAGAATCAATTAATTCAACAATTGCTGAACGAAGTTCGCGAAGGCGTTAATGTAATTAAGAGAGAAGTCGGTTCTCTTGGACTCAAAGTTGACACGAAAGCATCGGCAGCAGTGGGCTGTCCTCCCGTACCCTCTTGTTTGTCGACATTTAGTTTCATTGTTATAATGTCTGCGCATTTACTCATACTTTTGGGTTATTTTCTTTACAAAAGTAGTCAGGAATCGAAGGCAAAGAAGTTTTATTAATTTTCAATAAATGTCTCTCTATTTTAAATTTCAATTTATTTGAACTTTTTATCGCAAAATATGAATTTCGTATCAGAAATGTTTAAAATAAAATTCAATCAGAAATTATCTCTTCGATAATTTAGCAAGGCTATAAGTAAAGGCAATTCAACTACAGGAACATCGTTCTAACCATCTTTAGATTCTCTAAACTCTAATTATACATGAATGATACTGTACCTTTTTAATGGATTGAGTTAATGGTGGGCATAAATTCGTTTATATTGGACTAATCATGTAATTGGAATGTAGAGACATACTGCAAAGGATGACATTCCAAAGGGTCGACTTACAAACACTTATGACAGCTTCAAGTGAGCGGTGACTCCAATTTGTTAGACCAATGGTTGGGATGAAAAACGAGTGAATAATGATTGAAATGAGAAATAATTAATTGAATTAATTTATTGGTCGAATGACATGTTATACAAAACATGATCGAAATGATCGAATCAATCGATTGATCGAATCGTTGCACAAATGATACTCAATATTACTAATGAAATGTAATCGCATTTAGATTTAGAATCACTTGATTTGGGCATTAGTTCACTAAAAGATTGATTTATTTAACTATAAAACAAAGAGAAAGCCGTCGACTCTTAATATAAATTAATTTGATTGCAATCGAGTCGACGACAAAACGTCTTTAGAGTTCAATCACTTATTGTTCACCAAAAGTCACTTAAATCACAAATGAATTAACGGTTCGATTATTTTACAAATTCATGTGTTTTGAAGACTTCATAAGTTTTCGACAAATTTAGTCAACTGGTCCTGAGGTGTCAGCTCCTGCTGCTGATTCTGACCCGTGTTTTGTTGGCCACCGAAGTCGTTTTGTTGTTGAAACAAAAGCATATCTGTCGGGTCCTGAGGCTGTTGTGCCCCCGAAGTCATATACCGAGGCGTTTGTAACCTTTGGTGGGGCGGAGATCTCATCATTGGTCCTCTTTGAGGCTTTCCTTGACTTGGGTTCTGCGCCCAAAACCGGCTGGGAACTGTACCGTATATTTGTTGTTGCTGTTGTTGTTGGGGAGCCATCAGCCTCTGCTGCTGCTGAGGTTGAAGTACTTGTCTTTGTTGTCCCATTTGTTGGCGCTGTTGCTGTTGTTGTTGCTGCTGCTGAAACCACTGCTGCTGTTGCTGTGATTGTTGTTGAGGTTGTGGTCCCCCTAATGACTGTTAATTACAAATAAATACATTTAAATAAATTTGTGAGAGAAGAGCAAAAAATGCCAAACCTGTTGTTGGATGTGCTGCTGTTGTGTTTGCATTTGCTGTTGTTGTTGCTGCTGCTGTTGCTGTTGAGCCGTCCTCTGTTTAATGAAAGCGGCCATCAACGCGGGGTTTGATTTCAAGATACTGAGCACCTGTTGCTGTTGTTGTGGAGAAGCGGGAGATTTAAGAGTCGCTAATAGTTGTTGGAGAGCCTGTTGTTGTTGAGTAGGATTGCCTGAAAGTGAGTTAAGCGCAGAACCGCTCTGAATACCCGGATTTTGCATCTGAAACATTTATTTTGATTAGTATTTCATTCGGGGATCAATTGCTTGAATACAAACCTGTTGTCCGACATTTTGGACATTTATTTGTTGCTGTTGTGGAGCAACGTTACCACTGAGAACCGACGGCAACATATTCTGCTGCTGTTGTGGTTGTTGTGAATGTTGTATTTGTTGCGATGGATTGGCGGACGTATGTATCAGTTGGACCTGTTGTGGATTGGCATTTGTCTGCGGAAGCATTTGCTGTTGACTTTGTTGGAAGAGTTGTTGCGACTGCTGTTGACTCAGCATTTGTTGTGAACCCATATTTGGCTGTTGTTGTGGTTTAGCGCCCGTTTGGGGCATTCGAAGGAACCTTTGCTGTGGCAGCTGTTGCGGTGCCCGACTGTTCTGTGCCGCGTCATACCAGGGTTGTTGCTGCTGTTGTTGTTGCACCTGCTGCTGCTGCTGTTGTTGTTGTTGGACCTGTTGTTGCTGCTGCTGTTGTTGGGCCATAAGCATTCTTTGCTGGTGCTGTTGAAGCATTTGCTGGTTTTGAGACGTAGGTCTCACTGCCTGAGGCTGTGTTTGCATTTGAGGCGGAGGTGGGTTTGCATTCGCTGTCTGTTGGAAGTGATGCATAGGTTTACCTTTTCCGTAAGGATTAGCCATTTGATTCTGTGACGGCTGTTGCTGTTGTTGTTGCCGCTGTTGGGCCACAACTTCTTGAACTCTAGCAACTGCTTGAAGAGCAGCGGGTGGAGGAGGGGTCGCCGTCGCCGGTTTCATGTAATGTTGTTGAGGCTAATGAGTAAACATTTATAATAAATATTGTTTTGATTCAAAATCGATTTATGGCTTTCTCTTAACTTTTATGAGTCAGCGCTTAGAGTTATATCAAAAGTACTTACAGTTGTCTGTTGTGGAGACGGACTGAAATCGTGTTGTGGTGTCGGTGGAGGCTGTGACGACTGTTGAGACATACTGGCCATCGATGCAATACGTCTCTTTAGAATCTGCGCCTGTTGTAGGCGCTGTTGGAGTTGTTGTTGCCTTAGTTTGTGTTTAATATTTATACAATAAGGAACCGGACATTTATTTTCCTGACAGTGCTTCGCGTGATAACAACACAAAGCTATCAATTGTTTACAGATAGGACAGCCAGGAGCAGCCGCCTGGTTCTGGTTGGACTTGCGTTTGCAACTCTTGGCGTGTTGTACCACTCTCTTCATCTTATGACAAGAGGGAAGTCTACAGTTGGCGTCTCTGCACTGACACGCGTGAACCAGACTTTGAATACATCTTTGGATCGACAGACGACGGGACTCTCCCGGAGAAGTATTAGAAGAACCTCCGCCAGCATTTTCGCCGCTTCCATCCAAATCACTTCCAGCAGCGACTCCTCCTGAAGAACCTGAAAATTAATTGAGTTGAAGGAATTGCCCACAATATGTTTGTTAAAGAATGGCATACCAGCAACGGCTCCATCCTCTCCGGCAACACCACCGACGAGATCACCGAATCCAAGTTTATCCATTGGATGCGTGTGTCCGTCGCGCTGATAACAGGCAACGCAGAGATCAAAGTCATCGCATATCGTGCAGTGATATCGGGTTTCGACTAAATGTCTTTTACATGTATTGCACGTATAGACGAACCGGTCGTTCGAACTGTTGTGGAGTTCGTAGAGCATCGCCAGACTCGAGAACTTTGCCCGACGAAGACTCGAGAACTCGTAGTGCTTTTCACGCGCTAATGTCAAGAAGGCATCCCTTCCATCCATCAAATCACAACTAATAAGAGGGTCGGGATCATTGACTGGCGGCAAACTCGCTGCCGACTGACTCGAATGGAGGCGAACAACAAAGAAGACTTCTTTATGTTTTTCCATAGTGGCGTACATCTTTGAGGTGAGCTCCGCGTCCCACATCTGGGCCGCAGACAGTTGTGGCTGTTGTTGACTTTGCAACTGATTGGTGGGCCCTCCGCCGCTCTTCTGTCTGGCATTAAATGTGTTATTCTTTCTTTGATTTTGTTTTTTAGTAGACTTTTTGTTTCCGCTCGACTTCTTGTGTTGTTTTATGTTCGAAGTATTACCGCTATTATTATCTTTGGTTGAGTTAGTCTTCGCTCCATTAGTTTCCATACTTTTACTGTTCTGACTATCGTTGCAGTCCATCATATCTGCAAACAATATGTTAACCAAAATATTTTTACAAAACTATATGACTAACCGATCGACTCCTCATCCGTTGGATTTCCAGAATTGTTAAGTAAGTCAACACTTTTGGAAGAATCTGATTGTTGGAGTTGTTGTTGTTTCTGTTGTTCCATTTCTATCTCTTTTATCGAGTCCTCCAAAACATTGGGCCAAAAATCACCTATAATTCAAATACCATTAATTAGAGCACAAAAAAAGAATAAAAGATTCAAACCTTCAAAGTATGCGAGTTCTGAGGCACACTTGAAGTTGTCTTCAGTCGCCTGTTTCAGGATATCCTTGTAGTCCAAAACAATTCGCTCGATAATTCCTTTGTCTAACATCTTCTTATACCACTCTTGCAGTCGTTTCGGTTTCGGTATTTTTTGTTCGATCGGATGGCAATGGAAAATATAATCATCGCCTGAATAGATATCTTTAAGTAAAGTTTTGTAAAAATTTCGACAAATTTAAGGCATACCCTCAGAAGGTGGACAGGCCCATATGTGCGCCATTGTGTAACCCATTTGTTTGGCGTAATCGAGGTAACCCAACAGTATTTCGTGATAAACAGCAGTTCGGTATTGTTTTGGTCGGAAGAAGTAAACTGAGTCCAAATACGCCAAATATACGCGTCTATAAACACATACATTAGTTTCTAACAATAACACAACTATTCCTTACCTCGTATTAGGAGGACCTGCGTCTGAACCATATTCCTGGACGTGCATTCCAAAGAAGCAGACATCAGTGCCATCGATATCTTCGAAAGCAAAGAGTGCTTTCGCCCGATAGGGGAACGTTTCGGGCCATTCGCCAGTGTCTACATATCTGTATATAAATAATATAAACAATTGTTTCAACGGATAATCGCCAATAAATACCTGGTTTTCATTCCGGGCTTCACTTCAACATATTTTTCACCGCTGGCCACTACTCTTATAGAGACTTCTCCAGCGCCGCAGTCCTTCTTTCTGAGAAAGTTATTAACCCGTCCTTCGATAAATTGTCCCAATTTTGTGTTCGAAAGTTCTATTAATTCAAATGATAAGTCATTTTCTTCTAATATAAACAAATCACTTACTTTTAGCGTTATATTTATTATCCTTTCTTCGACGGCCATCCCTTCGAAGACAGCCCTCACACGTGAAGCTAATGGAAAACAATAACTTTATTAATAAAAACCTTTGTTTATTTGTTGAATGTTCGTACCCTTCGGGCCAAATGGGGTCGAGATGAAGAACACAAATTTGATGCAATTTTCGACCGCAATCTTTGCAATCAATGAACGGCTCGATATCCAAGTGATCATTCTTACACTCTATAAACTTATCTTTAGGGATGGTTTGAGAACTAGTAGAGGTTGGGTCGAGTCCGAAGGCATCACCAACAGTGACCACTTCGCCGGGAATATCAGAAAAACATTTCATACAATATGTATATCTGAAACAAAATTAATTATTGGATATAAATTCCAAAACAATAGATTTTATGAGTGAAAACATACTTATTTTGATAACTCATATATTTTGCATCTCTAGGAATAGTACACAACTGTTTACCAAAACAGCACAGGATTTGGGGCTGAAATACATATTTTCTGCCACAACAATACCCAAGACTTTGCATAACCGGATCGATCTCTGACTCAAACACTTCCGACAACTGAAACACAAATAATAACATAAGAAAAACGAATATTTAAATAAATTAATAGATTCATACTTTAGTACAATATCTAAAGACTCGAGAAGTCTTTCTATTGTAGAGCCACGCGTTGTCGAACATAAGCCAAACGTCGTCGACATACTGCCAGGGGTCAGCATATTGTCCGGTGTCTAATTTCTTTTTAATTGTCGACAAATCCATTGGTCTCTTAATTATATCAAAATAGTCCGGAATCTGGAGAAGTGTTGGATCGACAGGTTGTCTAAATGGAAGTGACTCCGGGTCCTGTCGGTAGAGCTTTTCGAGAGTAGGCATTAGCGCCTGACGCAATTCATCCGGTTTGAACACTTTTTTCTGTCCGTGACGGGCAACTTGACCCGCGCGGAGCGGCTTTGGTGTATCACTAACAGGAGGACAGGCCGGTACTGTAGGCTTTACTTCAGGTTTTGTTTCAGTGACATCGTTGGTTGCGACTGGTGAGGCCACCGGTTCCTTCTTTGGCTCATCGTTTGTGATAATATCTTCGATTTCTTTTTTAATTTCTGTTGAATTAACGCTAGGGATGGATGTGTTACAGTTTTCGCTGCCTAACGGCGGCTCGTGTTTCACGCCTCCAACAGAGTGAACACTCGGCGTATTGGCTATCGGTGTAGGCATTGATGAAGACATTGAAATAAACTCATCCAACGGCTCCGCTTTTATATTGACGCTTCCCTCCATTTGTTGTCCCTTTTGACCGATGGGTTTTTGAGGTGTTTGTGATGTCATTGGAACGGACTGAGGTCTTGGAGGAGGGGGTGTGGCTGTTATCGAAATTGGTTGTGGCTGTGGAGTATTTGGTTGAGTCGATTGTTGTAAGAGGCCGTGTATTGGAGTCGAGCCGTTGGTCACCGATTGATTGTTTGCAATAAAATTGTTATTATTGTCGTTTGGATTGGAATTACTGTTATTTATCATCAAATTATTGTTATTAAGGCTATTATTGTTATTACTATTATTATTATTATTATTATTATTATTATTATTATTATTAACAGAATTAAGTGTTGGTCTAAATTGTGTTTGAGGTGATTGTTGAGCACTAGGAGCCGACTGTCCGCCCGGAGACATGAAATATTGCTGCGATAATGAATTTTGTTGATTAAAGTTCTGTTGTGTAAGGGTTACATTAGGAGGGGCTGTAAGACGCTGTGTCTGTATTCCCAATATGTTTGGCTGTTGGCTGCGAATGGGTTGCATTTGATTAGGAGTGGGCGCCAACTGATTGGGCAAAGGCGAAGTTTGCTGAAGACCGCTCTGTTCCCTTCTCTTCTGTCGTTTCTCTTCCAACTCTTTTTGTATTTTATAGATCTTTTCGGCCAATAAGTGGTAATACTCTTCGCGACTGTTTGCCTGATCATACATATCGCCCTCAACTTTCTTGGCGTATGCGACCAGATTAACCATTCTCCTGTCCTGACAGGCATTGGGATCAGGTGTGGGGAAAATAGCCTGAACTATCTTCTGGACCAAATGATTGCGTAGGTCAGGTGTAACAGAGCCATGCCATTCTTTGGTTTGTGGCTGAGAAAAAGGGGACGACTGGTTTTGGTTGAGTCGATTTGAAGACAACTGTGGCTGAGATGGAGTCGGAGACGAGTTATTGAAAGGAAGGCCTAATGCTTGATATGCGCGCTGCATATCCTGTTGATGTTGCGAAAACTGTTGGTTCTGTTGGGTCGGCGCCGTCTGATTAGATACGCCGCTCATTGATGGTTGTGTTGGATTGGTTACCATCTGAGGAACTGGTGGTGTGTTTGGCAAAAGTTGTGACAATTGAGGATTTGAAGGGTTTTGCTGTTGCTTTCAGTCAAACAAACGATTAAACATCAATTCAAAAATATATTAATCAAATGAATACCTGTTGAGCCAAAGTGACGGCTGCCCTCCGGTCCGAGGCTTGTTTTAAAGGCAAACAAACGGGACAATCACCCCTCGTGCAATTCTTCCAATGAGAAATGATTTGTCGAGAACTCGCACAATGGGCCACATTACACGACTTTCCTATTAAGTTCGCAGATAACCAAACATTAAGTTTAAATTCGATGAAAAAACTAAAAAAGAACTGACCGGCAGTGCAAGTAGTCATATGGTTGAGAACATTTTTCATTGTTGGACAGTGAGGAAGAGAGCACTGACGTTGTGGTTCCTGTCCTCCGTTCTGCCTTTGCTGCTGTTCCCTTCGTTGACATTTGTGGGCGTGAAGTAACAGAACTAATTGTTGTTGAATTAGTTTACGCTTTTCAGGGTCTGTTGTGGCGGTGTTCGGGGCAGAAGACATTGGCGATGGTGTCGACTGACGGGGCGCCGATAACGTTTGTGGCGGAGGTGGGGCTGTCTGAGCCTGAAGTAGAGGCTGTTGTGGTTGGGCTTGACTTTGAGGCAAATTATATCTAAACTGTTGCTGTTGTTGTGAGAGTGCATTAGTCTGACGCTGTTGTGTCGGGGCCTGAGGTGGCGGTTGAGGGTTAAACTGTTGGTGTTGTTGTTGCAGATATTGTTGCTGTTGGATCAGTTGCATGTGAGACACTGGATTCATTGAGTTGGGATTTTGTTGCGTCCCATATCGTTGAAGCGTAGGTCTGGACTGAGGCGGAATACCCAACTGTTGCTGAAGAGTTGAGGCTAACATTCGCGGCGCCGTTTGGCTCTGAGGACCGATATTATTGACAGTCTTTGCCTGAAGTAATTGAGATAAGTTTTGGTGTTGTTGTGGTGGTGTCACAGATGAGAGGGTTACCGTATTCGACGTCACTGTGTTTCCAGCATTGGATGCATTTGAGTTGAGATCACCATTTGAAGCCAACTCTTCGGGCAGTAGTTCCAAATAACTAAAGATTGAATCGGTGGAATCACTCACTTTGAGCCTTTTGCTGGGTTGGGGCTGACCTAACGAATCATGACTCAGATTATTGACCGAAGTGGTCGATGAGTTGCCCACACTATAAGGCGATTGGCCCACACTTGTAGTGACTGAGGCCACAGACGTGGCCACACTTCCGATGTTATTCATGTGATCACTCATTGTATAACAAATTGAGTTAAGTCTTTAAATTTTCAAACTATTTGTTTTTGGTTTTGACGAAAATCAAACGATAACTCATGTCATGAGTAGTGTTGAGAGACATAACATTAATGATGACAACCAGTGGTTAACAATTTGGGGCTCACTTAACATCATATAACCAAAGCTCACAATTGGCTTTCAATTAGTTATTTACAAAATATAAATACAATTGTCTTAGAATTTGTGTGCATAAGAGTGACAACTATTAGACAACTATTAAACAATTGATTGCAACTACCGATCAATCATTAGATACACCATGTACCATTCAATCAATTGTCCAATAGATACAACAAAACCATAAATACATCTCTGATTTCAATATTATCTTAAGTTTGAGATAAAACAATGTTTAAGAAGTGATGAACAAATGATTGGAGAAGTGATTGGAGTCACTCTAAACCAATCAAAACAATTGCTTTCATCACTTTTACATAAATAAATAGTTTAGAAATATATTAATATTTAATGCAATTAATGTAATGACCGCTAATTTCTCTTATAATATACACTAAAAAACAATTTATATTCAGTTAATTGTATTTATAATTAAATTAATTCAAAGACAAAATATAGTCGAAAACCGAATAATAATAATAATAATAATCAATAAATGTATTATTGATGACAAAAATGATAGCAAAATATAATTCAAACTTCAATTAGTGGGTCAGCGAAAGACATGTCCGTTACGATCGACCGATTGGCGGTTAGAAGAGTCCAGTGGTCGGAGTATCGGTCACTCATTCAATGTATCAGTTTATGAGTTAATATATGGCTTATATATGAGTTGAATGTATGTATAGATTGAATATATGAGCGCTATCTCTATATTGAGTCGCAATTTATTGACACTTCATTGATGTCGACAACCCATCAGATGAGCCGATCAGACAATTAATCACTAAACAAATTAAATTTGACCACAATTGATGGCCACAGATGAGCGACAATTCAATCCAAAGACAATTAGATAATCAAATGGCAAAACAAACGATAGACTCAAAGCCCACTAAAAGTGATGTTTGCGGCCATTTTGATATACAATTCAATAAAGAAATATCAAAGCCTTCCTCTCATTGGTCACCATCTCATACGTCAACACAACTCATAATTTACAATCAATAACGACATCGACTATCACTTCTCCACTCATTTGTGGCAAACAATTGTCACACAAAACGCTTAATATTTTTCAAACGTAATAATGTAACGAAACAGTCCAACAAAAGTCATATTCAGAGCCAAAGACTTTTAAACTTATGTTTTGAAAACATCACACTTTCAATGCTATCTACCGGTCATACCATCCCTTGACTCAACACCTTAGCCTAAATTCCAGATCACGAATATTCCAGTAAAGTCCACACTCATCCCATCCATTCTTAACAAACGGAACATAGATTCTCCAATTTTAACTTCACATATGATCTCAATATGACCTCAATTGTCAGTTTATTTGAGTAAAAGTAACTTTCAGTTCACGGAATCACCGCTTTTATAATAAATAACTTTAATTTCAATCAAATATAAACAAACACTTAAATGTATTTACAAATTGTTGGTCACTAATACTCAAATATTTATCATGCCCCACAAACTCTCAGAGTTTTCCGTTAGTTTAGAATCGCGCCAAACAAATTGCTTTGAAGTTGAGAAAGGTGCAACTAATTTCACAACCATTTTGGATTTGATGGGACCAAGTGAGATCTACTAGTATAAGATCCTGAGATTGTTCACACCATTTTGATGGATATATTGGGAACAATCCATAAACTCATTTATCGGGAAATAAGCATGCTAGAGTCCCAAATTAAAAAGTAAATCGCTAATTAAAAGTATAAATTGAATCTAGATTAATATCTTAATGCCATAATAAATTTTAATAAAATCATATAGAAATTGTATATATAAATTCAGTTAGTATAAAAACAAATAATTTTTATTTTAATCATTAGAAAAGTAAAGTTTTGAATATTTACTGAAATTTAAAATATTTTTGATTCAGTTTTCGATTCAGTTTTTGATTCAGTTTTTGATTCAGTTTTTGATTCAGTTTTTGATTCAGTTTTTGATTCAGTTTTTGATTCAGATTCAGTTTAACTCTAAAATTGATTGTTCTTTAATATGTTTAGTATACCAGGGTGCATAATTTCTTAACATTGAATTCCTTATTATAATTCACGTCTTATGGTCACAATTGGTTTAAACTTTGAGAAACTTATTTACAATACTTACTTTAAGTTACTTTCTTCTCTCAAGATATTAACAGAAAATTTGGCAATAAATGGAAATAATTGGAAATAAGTTCAATTAATTTATAACAGGTTTTTTAAAATTACATAAAATCGCCTAACAAACAAATATTCTAATAACTTTTTATATAAATAGTTCTTAAAGGTTCAACTTTTCCTTCAACAAGGGTTTATTTTCAAAAAAACACATCAAAGGCGGTAGAGTATTTTAGGAAACAAATAGTGCTGAAATTACCTAGGTTCAATTTGATTGTTTCGATAAGTTGTTCGCAACATTTGCTAATTTTTATTTGAATCAAAATTTTTGGGGAATAAGTATTTATTTAATGAATGAAATTAATATGAATTCAGAGTAAAAATCTTAAGACAATTGTTTTGATAATATTTCAATTTAAAGATCAGAAGAATAAAGATTTTGTAGAACCGAATCGATCTCAGACTCAAACACTTCTGACAACTGAAACACAAACAATAAGAATGAGAAAAATGAATAAATTTTAATAAAACAATACTTTAGTAGCGAATCGGTAAACCCGAGACGTCCTTCTATTGTAGAGCCAGCAATTCTCAAACATGAGTCGCACGTCTTCCACATAAGCTGAGGGGTCAGCATATGCTCCTTTATAAAACGCAAAAGAGTCAACAAAAGAACTAGATCATTTACTCTCATACCGATATCCAATTTCTTCTTAATAGTGGACAGGTCCATTGGTGTCTTAACTATATCGAAATAATCAGGAATTTGAAGAAGTGTTGGATCAACAGGTTGTCTAAAATGTAGTGATTCCGGATCCAAACGATAGAGTTTCTCAAGAATAGGGAAAAGAGCCTCACGCAATTCACTCGGTTCAAACACTGTCTTCTTCTTAGTGTCAGCTCCTATATTTGTGTCAATATTATGGGTGAGCAGTGAGTATAATCCCTGGTTATTTGACTTCACGATTATAACTTGGTTTGGACTGGAGGTTGATGTGCCTTCACTTTCTCATCAAGTTATTCATCATTTAAATTGAATTTAAAGTCTTTAACCGAGAATACAGAAAAACTGAATGCAATGCTTTGGAATTTAAGTTCAAAATTAAGTGAAAACTTTTTGTATATTTCTCTATAAAAAGTTATTGAAATCCATATTTAATAAAAGCCACAAAATAACAGTGAATGCTATCTACCGGTAATTTTCTTAGAGTTTACCTGTAAAAAAAAATCTGCGATTTTGAAAATAGCGGGTTTGCGTTCAACATATGACATATGATTAAAAGTACCACAAATTTCAAATGTTTGACATCGTTTTCATTGTTTAGTTTTTGGCATGACCATCTGAATCTGCAAAATTGTAGCATTAATTATTATTGATCTGTCAAAGCTAGGAAATTTTAATAGGGACCCAAGACTTAGAGTTAAAATTGTTGAATTAAATCACCGGTTTTATTTTAATGTTGAATGAGAAGGAGAGAAAACACTGGAGCCCGAGATTTATTTCCTCGACATTTAACTAAAAATCAGTGAATTACTCAAATTCTGGTTTACTCCCGATTTCAACTTCAATTAAACTGCATCTAGGCAAAGTTAGTCTATTTAAATCCGTGCTAGCCAAGGCGAGGGGATCCTGTGCCCCCTCTAGAACTGAAAAATATTGAAATACTCCCCTCAAGAGACTTATTTCAAAAATGCAGTCGCACCCCCATTTTTCCGCTATTGGCCCCAATATACGCTATTATCTCCACTTTGTCCATCGTTTTCGGTAATATAACCGACCAAAGAGGATTTAAACCAAATTAACGTCAGTTTAAACTGCAATTTACGCCTAAGATCGGTAATTTTCGGTTAACCGCGGCGAAATATCGGCTTTTTTGGCGCATTACACTATCGGACTAGACTCCCTTCCAAAAAAATCGCCTAAAATTGCCCAATACTCCCATTGTAGACTCACCCTGGAATCTCGAAGCTTTAGCGATACCCATGATTTAAACCTATTTCAAAGTTGAAACAAGTTGTTGGAGAATCTCTTTAAAGTCGGAGTAAGGCATTCATGAAAATAATTTATTTTTAGG
Source organism: Oribatida sp. (assembly GCA_034697865.1). Classification (NCBI taxonomy): domain Eukaryota; kingdom Metazoa; phylum Arthropoda; class Arachnida; order Sarcoptiformes; species Oribatida sp. The sequence goes on along the minus strand of JAQGAR010000032.1, from coordinate 1,088 downwards.
TTATAATTCGAAACTCCTATGGGTACTTAATTTGCAGCAGTTCCAATTTAGATAAGCAAACGTTCAAAATTCTTTTCATAATTGGCGTTAACTCAATTGAGCAGAAAATTACATTGTAGTTTGAAGGGCATGGAACTAAGTGGATGGCTAAATCAATCATGCGGTGCGCTACGATCTCCATTAAATTATCTATACAAACATTTATTCAAAATTTACCCAAAGCAAGTAGGTGTGGCGGGCTCCCAAAATTGGCAAGTTGGGGTCTGTGACATTAAACGGCTTAATAGGGAGGTACCCGAGCTTCAAGTGAGGAATCAGAAGATGACTTATACCATGTTGAAGGAAATTTTCAAAGAAAATCAACAAGATAAAATTTATCGGCAAATGGACACTCTGAAGACCCGAAATAACGGGTTGAAAATTGTAAGAAATATCGTGATTTGAAAGAAGAAATTCGTTCTTTAATAAGCAAAATGATTAAATGAAATGTCAAATAGTCAAGTTTAGAATAATTCAAGTTCGAAGTAAAGTTAAACCTAAAAAAGTGTTGGAGTTCAATTAAATATACGCATGAAAAACAATTGTGTATTGAGATTTTAAACTTGGCTATTTGACATTAGTCACTTGATCACTTAATCATTTTGCTCAAGAAATACTATAATTCAAAGTTTGAAAAAAATATGAGGTTCAATTTTTCAAAATAATGAATTTATCATGATTCATGTACAAAATTGACTGAAAAAGTTTGAAACGATTTAATCAAAGTTCCAAGTGGGTTTTGCAACTTTTTATTGTTTCAAAATAAAATGCATGAATTAATGCACATAAATGCATAAAATATACATTAATTATTATAAAACAAAGAAAAATGCGATCAAGTTTTCAAGAAATTTCGATATGAAAATTTTTAAAATGATAATCTTTATTTATCAAAATTTGATATTCCATTAGCGCAATAGGGGCTTTTTTGAGCCAAAATGGCTAAATATCAGGGGTCACCAATGGGGGGATATTTCACAAAATCCCCCCCCTGAGCCGGAAAAATTGGACAAAATCCCCCCTGAGAGCGAAAAGCTCGAGGCCCCCCC
>JAQGAR010000031.1:0-35671 GCA_034697865.1 Oribatida sp. | reverse complement strand
GACTATTTACGAATTTATTTGTTGAAAATTAAGAGTTTATTTGCTTTTCAATTGAATCTCAATTTTGATGTAATAATAATTTTCTATTTGTTATCAAATTCTAAATATTTGAGAATTAATTAAACTAAAGATTATTACATTTCAGTATTGAATTAATAAAAGTGTTCAATGAAAGTAAGAGCCGATGTGAAGAGCGATAAGCAAAGGACAAAACTTTTCATCTCTGAAAACCGGTTCAATGTTCCAGAATTTGGACTGTTATCCACTATGCTGCCCGTCCAACTGTACGAATCGCACTCAGAATAAGTATCATTACCTCCGCACTTCTTCTGATCGAACTCTTTGTGATATTCGGCGCACAACTCTTTAGTCGGTTTGGATTTCTCGCACTCTTTTGTCTGATTCTGATAAACCTTTTCAAGCGTTTGGTAGTATTGAGTCTTAGGTTTACACGACTTCTTCACCTATTAATCAAATTCGTAACAAATCATACTTTTTTCTAAACTCTTATTTTAAGAGCTCTGATATTTACCCATTGAGTTTCGACACATAAACTATGGTACTTATTACAGCAATCAAAGACATCTCTCGACACGTCTTTGGGTACTCTTCTAGACTGAAAGCATTTATTAATTTTGTCTAACATTGGCAACTCCATAGTTTGACAACCAATCGATTGAAGTAATTTCATATTCTCTGAAACTGTGGCGGTGGGCGTCCACTTGAAATCATGGCAATTAGTGTATTCCTTATTGTATTGTTTGCACTCATCCTTAACGACACTGGTTTTGTGATTCACACATATATCGCGATTAGTTTTGCAATTGTCAGTGACACTTTTAATTTTAATTTAGGACAATTCAAACTAATTAAGTCAATTTAACTTGATTAAAACCGGATTAAGCGGTAAGATAGCAGAATTTGCAAGTTTTGGCCGCCATTTTATCCCCTATCTGATCCCTCTAGGTTTTTGGGCAAAATATTTCGAAAAAAATTTATCCCCCCCCTCCTGAGTCGCCGAGCTAGATACACCTTGTTTTAATTAATTTGAATGAATAACCTGAATGTATTCGTGTCCACCGTAGTCTCTTTAGCGGTTCCTTCAATTGTGTCTTCAGTTGTGACATTTGTTGGGCTTAATTCCAAGATTTCTTTACATTTTTCGAATTCGTTTAATATTTTGTCTTTGTTTTCCAGGTCACATTTTAATTGATTTGCAAAACATTTTGTTTCGCAAAATAAGAATATAATTAACAGAATCACCTAAAAATGATATTATTGTAATATTTTTAATTAAATAATCAATTACCAAACACTTCATGATTCCTTATTGTTCAATTCAATTTTTTCGACGAATAATTTGTACTTAAATAATTAAAAACAACAATTATGAAGAGTTGTGAACATCAGAAGAGCTTAAGAACATTAATCAAATCAGTTTAGTTTATCACTTCAGGGACAAGTTGAAAATAATATTCATTATCAATAATTTGAATATAAAATTGCGATAATTTATTCATTTTTTATGTGTTTTCATCAAATATGTGTCAAAAACATGTTTTTTTCTTTTAATATCTAAATAATTATCAATTTATCGAATAATATCTATAGATGTTTTGAATATCTAGTTTGTGTGAATCGGTTTATGAATGAAACACTTTATACTTTTTTTCTTTAAAAATTCTATGAAAATCTTGAAAATTTCATTGTTTAACTGTCAAAAACTCAGCGCGTAACAACAAAGACTGGATACTTCGATCCCACCTATGGTCAGTGTACATCTGATGTAAGAATGCCATTATATCAAAGAATTTGACCGTAGGTTTGCATAATGTGGTCACCTATTGAACGAGTAATTCAAGTGTGATATCCGCTACTAAAGAAAAACTTTGAGATATTTACCATTTGAGAAGTTTTACAGCTGAGTTCATAAAGACCACAACACGTCTTAGTGTCATAATTCTTCGAGTTTTTTACAAAATCTTTTGGTAATCCATATTTGTCTTCAATACAAGGCTCAACATGTTTGAGTTTTTCGAGTTCTCCTTGTCCACAACCTGCTCCGATGTCTTCCTGTTGGGACATTGAATACTGAAATCGATTGAAGAGAACCAAAAGAATCAATGCTTTTGTGAACAAATTCATTGTTTTTGTAATCTTTGAGTAATCTTTGAAACACTGAATGCTTTGAGAATCGAAACGAATTTTAAGTAAAATTATAAATGAGTGACAAAAATGTTGGTATTTGATTCGATAATGAAAATTGTGAGTGCGCGAAAAATCATCAAGTTAAAGTAACGATATTATACGATGTATTCTGTACTAAAGCCTTTGAAAATTTTTTTGATTGTTTCACGCGTTTGGAGTTTCAAAGTCGGCTAAACTGCAATTAAGAGGTTTTAGACTTCCTTTCAATTCACCAAATTTTAATTTTACATAAATTAATAAAAATATTGTTGGTGTTTTTTCTTCAATTTTTCCCTCAAACATAAGTTAGGGGCAAATGTTTATTCATTTGATGTTTATTTTAAAAAATTAGCACTAAATTTAGTTGAAATATATGATAAATATTGAGCACATATTTATCAATGTAAATAACTCAAAAACTAGTCAGTCAGTAACTCCTGACTTATAAAACATTCTGGAGCAGATATTTGAACCCAACCCTAAACGTAGACCTATAATGAGTGAACTTAAAGATCACAATTGGATTCGGGAGACCTTCGAAAGGATTGAAGTAAATAGCATTAAATGACAGCAAATAATCGAATATTCAATAATTGTCTCCACTTTTGAGTCTTTGATAGAAAACTAAAGAATTGATTTTCTTTAATAAGCATTTATATTCAAAAAATAACTTTTGTCTCGACTTTTAATTATAAAAATAAACTTAATTCGAGTAAAATTCGTTTTCATTGAAAAACTAATAGCAAAATAAAATTACATTTTAAGCCTTATTTATTAGATTTTTAGTTTTTATTAATTTAGTTAAGAAATATTTAGCAGAAGTGCCGTCCATTCTCTCGTAGTCATCTGTTTTAAGTATTGAATCAATATTTGTTGACATGAATGCAAAACAGAATTCTTCCAATTCTTTAGATCTGTTTCTTAAAGCACTGCAATAAAGGGAACAAACAATTTGTGTTGTAATTAAGGGTTTAATACATTCAATACATTTTATTTTCATATCTTCGTCCAAATACTCGTCACTTATGGCTAACATCTCAATCAAAACCTCTATGTCTTTGGTTTCAATGAAATCGGTGTAAAGATATTGAATGAACTGATAATAGGCTTCATATGAATAACCGGTTATTTCGATTTCATTGCTTTGATTCTCAGACCAATTATTGGCAAACATTTTCTCAAAATATTCCGATGTCTTAACAAAAAACCATTTGTGGCCATAAATATAACCGAATTGTTCTTCAGTTCCTTTGCATTTGAGTTTAAATTTTAAATCAGAATAATTCTCGTCATTAAATGCTTTGGTCATAGCATTCAAAACTCGATTCATCTTCTTATCAATTGGTTCCATAGAAGACAATGGTTTATAAGTGAAGTGAGTTTTGCTGTAATTATTGATCGCCTCCTGAAAGCAACTCATATTTGTCTGAAAAGGAGAATATACTGATCGGTCCCGTAATTCCCCCCAAATAACTATTTTATTGCTTTCATTAAATGCCATCGAAGTGTCACCGAATGCAAATAATTGGGTAAATGTCAAATTCGTTTGAACCTTTTTTGCCATAATTTGTACGTTTATATCATTATTTCCTAATTGTCCACATTTATTGCCACCAAACGAATAGATATGTCCGTCAGTTGTCAACAGAAGACTGTGATAATAACCACAAGTAATTTGTTTAATGAAAATATTATCCGGCAATGGAATCAGTTGAGGAGAATTTGTTTCTAATTTGTGACCCAATCCCAATTTTCCATTATTATTCTGACCCCAAACATATACAATTCCAGTGTCAGTGAGAGCTAATGTGTGATCCCATCCACAGGAAATTGCGGATATTTTGTGGGCTTCAATGCCTTTGACCAACATAGGTGCATCAACAATGAAACTCTCCCAGCGACGGTGACCAAACTTATAGATTTGATTTGTGTCAGTCAGAAGGTATGTACTAGTTACACAGCATTTTACATCCACTACTGATATTTCGCCCAAGTTTATTTTCTCGGGTTTACGATAGGTTTGAGTGTTGTTGGCATTACCCAACATTCCATTGTCGTCGTAACCACAAGTATAGACAATCATTGATTCGGTTAAAACGACCATAAATTGTTTTCCAAACTCAATGCCTTTGATGTCTTTTCGACATAATTCTGGAATAATCTATGGTTCAGTAACTGTATTATTGTGGCCGAATCCAAGTCTTCCCCATTCATTTGTTCCGTATCCATAGACCTCTCCATTTCTAGTCTCAAATATTACATCTGATGCCTCAAATTTGTTTATTATAAACACCTTTTTTAACTGTGACCATAAACTGATAGGAATGACTGACAACTCTTTGTATTTGAGGTCACACTTGCAATCTGTCATTTTATACAATTAAATCATAAATTAATAAAAGAATTCACAAAACTTACTCGAAATTGATTGAGACATTTATTTTGCTGATATCTAAAACATACTTCAAATCAAGGTCACTGTTAGAAAAACTTAACTCAATTGCCTAACTCATGCATTATGTTATCTATAGTTACCAGGGAAGTTAATGTTTTCATTGCAAAAAATATTCAAAAACATTTTTCTCGACTTTAAATTATAGAAATAAACTGAATTCGAGTAAAATTCGTTTTTATTGAAAAACTAATAACAAAATATAAATACATTTTAAGTCTCATTAATTAGATTTTTAGTTTTGATTAATTTACTTAAGTAAAATTTTGCAGAAATTCCGAACACTCTCTCATAATCTTCGGATTTAATTATTAAATTAATATTTGTTGACATGAATTCAAAACACAGCTCTTTCAATTCTTTGAATCTGTTTCTTAAAGCACTGCAATATACAAACAATTTGTGTTATACAAACAATATGTAATTAAAGGTTTAATAGTTATTTTCAGTTTTGGTTTAAACTCTTCGTCTAAATACTTGTCACTTATGGCTAACATCTCAATCAAAAACTGTTTTCGGCTAATTTTATTTAAAATTATATTTTTCAAAGTTATTAATTTGAGTTAAAGTTAATAATAATGAACAATGTGACTTTTCGTAGAATTTTTAGAATAACTTATTATATTCTGAATAAGACAATCATCACAATCGAAGTTATCATCAGTTATACAATGAATTTGAGTTATGTTGACAATCCATATTCCTCGAAATCAAATTAAAGCAAATATTATTTATTTTAACCGATCATTTCTGAAATGTTTTGACAAAAGTTAGTTTAGTTTCGAAAATCTGGTTAAGAATTGTTTTGCAAAATCACTATTCATTTGTTTGTAATCTTCAGTTTCTGTGATATATTTGATTCGTTCGGACATAAATTTAAAGCAGAAATCTTCCAATTCTTGGGATCTGTACATTAATGAACTCGAATAAAGTGTGCAAACATTTTCCACACTTATTATTGGTTTAATACTTTGAATGCACTTTATTTTCATCTTTTCGTCTAAATATTGATCAGTGATTGAAAGCAATTCAATCAATACTTTCAAGTCTTTTGTTTCAATGTAATCGGTGTAAAGACATCGCATGAATTGATAGTAGGCTTCATAAGTGTTGTCCTTTATATTGATTTCATTGTTTTCCGACCATTCGTTTGCAAACATTCTCTCGAAGTGTTCGGAATTTTCCTCAACAAACCATTTGTGGCCATAAATGTAATCGAATTCTTCACTTTCTTTACGTTTGACTTTAAACTTCAAATCACTATTTTTGGGATTATTAAAGGCTTTGGCCATCGTTTGGATCACTCGACTCACAGGTTTTCGGATAATTATTTCTTCGAGAGAAAGTGGTTTATAAGTGAAGAAGTGCTGACCGTAGAAATTAATGGCCTCTTGGAATGTTTCAAATCTGGATTTAAACGGCAAAATCGTTGATTTCTGTTTAGTTTGACCCCAAACCACAATACTCTGAGTATTAGTCAATGCAAACGACATGTTTTCATAACAGAATATTTCGTTGCATTTCTCCGTTTTGATTAATATCGGAGTATTTCGGTTAACATTATCTCCGGTTCCCAATTGTCCGGCACTATTGTTACCGAATGCATAGATATCGCCGTCTGTGGTCAGTAAAAGATTGTGGGAATGACCACAACATACTTTCTTAATGAACAATGTTGCGTCCATTGGTATCATTTGTGAATCAATTACTGCATTATTATGACCCAAACCCAACTGTCCATAATTATTAGAGCCCCAGGCGAAAACCTTACCGGTCACTGTTAATGCTAAGGAATGTGCGGAACCACACGATATTTCTGTGATTTCCTGATTTAAAAGAGCGTTTAAATGAGTCGGAGAGCGCTGAACTCCATTAGTGTTTGGGTGGACTCCAATCCAATATATTTGATCGGTTCGGGTCAGAATTATTGCTCTATTATCGCAACATTTGATATCAGATACCAAATGATACTCCAAATTGATTTTCTGTGGTTTAGATTTGTTTTGATTGTTATGGCTGTTACCAGATATGAAATATTGATTTGTTCGGCTGTCATAACCCTGACCCCAAACATAGGCCTCTCCATATTCAGTGATAGCAACCATATAATCGTGTCCGCACTCAATGTTCTTCAAACCCTTTCCACATAACTCTGGAATAATGGTGGGTTCATTGACGGGCTGAGAGTTCCCCAAACCAAGTCGTCCGCAATAATTCTTACCAAAGCCAAAGACCTCATCGCTGTTTGTTTTGAATAATACATCATTTGAATCATTGGACCCAAAAACGAAAACCAAACTTATTTGTTGCAGTTGTTTGAGATCAATAGGTGACAACTGTGTATACTTTAGATAACACTTACAAACTGCCCGAAATCAAAATTAGTAATCTCAAGGTACTTTTATCAAAACATACTTTCGTTTTCTGAAGCCATGTCTCCCATTTTCTTGGATCTGATTGAGTACTAAACGTGTTTTAGCGCTTTTTGCGATTGCATTGCAATTATGCAATGCTTTCATTTTTGGGGCGCCTTTTAAAGCAATTATTGAAATGCCATCTATAAACCAATCAAATTAATCAATCACAAGCAAGCCCCTTTAATTTTAAATGATTATCTAGGTCCAAATTACCAGGTCCAAAATTTATTTTAATCGTTTTTATTCATTTTTTTACAATTTTATCGATTCATACAATTGTTTGCAATTCTTATAAAACTTTAAATTAATTTATTCAATGATTTCTTTACATATAATTATATATAATTGACTTTAATTTTGCATAAAATATATAAAAATTAAGAATAATCTGAATTGCAATCAGAAATCGGTTTTCATTTACTTTGAAAATACTGACTAAAGAAATGTTTGGCGAAATTACTGTCCATTTGTTCAAAGTCTTCAGTTTTTGTGATAGAATTGATATTTGCGGCCATTAACTCAAAGCAATACTTTTCCAGATCTTCAGATCTGTTAATCAAAGCACTCGAATAAACAGAACAAACTTTTTCTACAGTTATTCGACTTTTAATACTATTAACGCATTTTGTTTTCAACTTTTCGTCTAAATATTCGTCAGAAATGGAAAACAATTCCATCAATTCGTTCATATTTTCGGTTTCAATGAAATCTGTATAAAGATATCGAATGAACTGATAATACGATTCATAAGAATATCCTTTGATTTTAATTTCATTGCTTTCATTTTCAGACCAATTGTTAGCAAACATTCTCTCGAAGTGTTCGGAGTTTTCCTCAACAAACCATTTGTGGCCATAAATGTAATCAAATTCTTCACTTCCTTTGCGTTTGATTTTAAATTTCAAATCACTCTTTTTGGGATTATTGAAGGCTTTGGCCATCGTTTGAATGACTCGATTCAGTGAATTATTAACAAACAAATCGTCAGAAGAGAGCGGTATATAAGTGAAAGTGCTTTTACTGAACGAATTGATGGCCTCTTGAAAGGAGTGGACATCGATTTCAAACGAGTCAAAAGTACTGCCTTTTGTTTGGCCCCAAAGAGTTATCTTTTTTGATTCATTCAAAGCCATCGAAAGTGTGTCGAACGCAAAGATTTGCGTAAAATTACTTCCGAGATGTTTGGGGACAGTCGAGTAGTGAATCTCTCCCTTCTGCCGACAACAGTCAAACCCGAATGAGTAAAGTTCGCCATTAGTTGTGAGCACAAGACTATGACTATCACCACAAGTGATCTGTCGAACCGATTCATTGTCCCCTATTTTGATAGATTGAGGAACATCTATATCCTGATGATGTCCGAGTCCTAACTGTCCATAATTATTCCAACCCCAGGCATATGCAGTGCCGGTGGCTGTTAGGGCCAGAATATGATCAGAACCACACGTAATCTCAATAATTTGCTGTTCATTCAACTCATGCTTATGAATGGGAGTATTAGTGCTGGTGTTGTTTCGGGGCCGGTATCCGAACCAATAGATCTGATTTGATTTGGTCAGAAGGAAAGTACTAAATGCACAGCACTTGATATCGACTATTTTTTCATCGACTAAATTGACTTTTTCTGGTTTTCGAATATTTCCAGAATCAGTTCCGTTGCCTAACATTCCTCTGGAGTCATAACCACAGGTATATACGTCTCCGGATTGTGTCATAGCTATCATAAACTGAGAGCCGAATTGAATTTTCGTCACATTCTTTGAGCACAACTCAGGAATAATAGTGGGCTCTTTGACAGCAGTGATGTGACCCAAACCAAGTCTTCCATTTTTATTGGTTCCAAACCCATAGACCTGATCCTTGTTTGTTATGAATATGACATCTCTGGCCTTAAATCTGATGAAAATGAATACCAATTTTATTTGTGACAAAAGGTTTCCATCAATTTCTGACAACTGTTGGTATTTGAGACCATTCTTCCATTCTATCAAAAATTTTAATCACAATTTAATTCGAAACAATTGAATAATTAAATATTACCTTGTTCACTTTGTGACATGATTTTATTCGATTAGAAAACAAATGACATAATATTATTGGAAATTACATAAGAGTTTCGATTGAAGTATTGCCACAATATTCTGCAACAGTTGCTAGAGTTACCCTTCTAAAGATATAAAAGTTGCGAACAATTTTCTATTAGACGACATCTGTTGTCATCCAATCATTTAATTTATTTAAGAATCTTAGAGATTCTCTTTGCAAAAGAATATAAAATCAAAATCAGGGTTTGTTGTGAATAACTGGTCACTGATTTAAAAACTTTTCATTTGATTTTTGTTTAATATTTTATTAAAGAATAACAAATTCATTGAATCAAACTATTAATACATTTGGTTTTAACATACAAAACTTTTCGTTAATTTATAGAAAAACTTTACATCGAATGAAAATAATTTAGTTTTGAATTAAATGATAATAAGAATTGAGACCAAAACCGACACAAAAAGGAGTAATCCATTTACTAATATCGGAACCAATGAGTTCGACGAATCAGCTTTTAGCTCAGGTTTGGGCTCTGGATTTGGTTTAGTCTCTGGTTTTGGTTTAGGCTTTGGTTTTGGTTTTGGTTTCGGGTCTGGTTTTGGTTTGGACTCTGGTTTTGGTTTAGGCTCTGGTTTCGGCTTTGGTTTGGGCTTAGGTGTGGGCTTAGGTCTCAACCCTGAACTTGACGTTGGGTCCCAAATGTAAGAATCGCACTCAGAATAAGTGTATTCAGTGCAGTCCTTTTGCACAACCGATTTGTGGAATTTGGCGCAGTCTGTGGTGGCGCACTTCAAGACCTCAGTGGTATTTTTACGTAATAAGTCATTCCATTCACTGTTAGGACTGCAGTGTTTTTTTACCTGTCGTTCAAAGTATAGCCAAATGAGTGATACTCTATTGGACACAACTTTTAAGAGCTGTTTCTTACAGTTTTGGCGGTCACACACAAGCTTTGGTATGAAACACAGCACATCATCTGTGAAAGATGATCCTTTGTGGTCTCCACCAACACAACGACTGACCAAGTGAATATATCAATCCTCTCGCATGTTTCCGCTTTTTTCACCTTTTGAAGGGCGTCACCGACACAACCATTTTCGGGTTTGGCCGCCGTATACTCGAAACCATTGAATACAACCAAAACAATCACTATTTTTGTCCACCAATTCATTGTTTTTGAATCAATTCTTTACAATCAATGAAAGTCTTTATAACATAAGAGATAAGATTTAAGACTCGAAGTAATGACTGATTTGTATTCGAATTTCAGATGAATTTGAATGCATTGAAGTCTCGCGAATCGACTCTCGACTAAAATCACACGATTTGTGTCCACAATAAAAAAGTTTATTATTCATCAAAATTACAGTCTTTTCGTTACAATTGTTTGACTCAAATTGTTCGTAAAAATTAATGATAGAGTCTATTGAATTGAATTCTCAATAAAACTGTAAGAATTTGTTTGTAATGAAAACAATAATTTTTAAAATTATAGCAAAGCATCATTTTCATCTCTGAAAGAGGAGTGAATGTTCCAGAAGTGGTTGGCGTTTGGAGTGTCCATCGATTTTCTTTTTTCAATTTTAACCAAAGAAAACAATATTAACAAATCATTTGAAACAAAGTATTAATACATTTGAAATGAAAAGAATTTCGTTATTTTAAAGAATACTTGAATCGAATGAAAGAGAATTTAATTTTAAATTAAAAGATAATAAGAATTGAGACCAAAACCGACACAAAGAGGAGTAACCCATTCGCTGATATCGGAACGAATGAGTTCTTCGAATCTTTTTTGGGCTCTGGTTTCGCATCTGAACTGGACTTTGGGTCCCAACTGTAAGACTCGCACTCAGAATAAGTGTATTCATTGCATTCCTCACCAACTTTGTTGTCGAATTTGGCGCAGAGGTCTTTAGTGGCGCACTTCTTGAACTCAGAGACTTCACGTTGTTTTTCAATCCATTCACTGTTAGGACTGCAATGTTTTCTGACCTGTCGTTCAAAGTATAGCCAAATGTGAGACTCATTGGGAGACAACTTTTAAGAGCCGTTTCTTACCGTTTTAATAGTGGCACACGATGTATAGTATGAAGAACAGCATAATTTGTCCTTTGAAAACGGCCCACTGAACGTACCAATTTTCTCTGAAGCGCATTTTTTCGCTTTTTCTACCTTTTGAAGGGCGTCACCGACACAACCCTGGTCCAGTTTGGCCGTCGAATACTCGAAACCATTGAATACAACCAAAACAATCAGTGATTTTGTACACCAATTCATTGTCGTCTTTGAATCAATTCTTTGCAGTCAATGAAAGTCTTAGAAACGGTTTTGAAATAAGAGTTAATTATTGAAAGAATTGACTGAAATGTAACCGAATTTGAGATGAATTCGAATGCATTGAAGTCTCGCGAATCGACTCTCGACTAAAATCATAGGATTTGTGTCCACAATACAAACTTTATTATTCATCAAAATTACAGTCTTTTCGTTACCATTTGAGTCCATTGAATTGAATTCTCACTAAAACTGTAAGGATTTGTTTGAAATGAAAACATTAACTTTTATAAAATATAAATTAAGAAAACATTTTTTCATTGACCTAATTTCTGTAAATTTATTTTTAGTTAAATAATAATTTTCAGCTAATTGGATATCAATAGAGGGTTTACCCCAAGGGGTGTAGGTTTTTACCCCCCATTTTGAGAATCCAAAAAAATATTAAAATTAAAATTAAAATATTTTAATCAGTTTTTTAAATACATTTTAAACTTAAATAAAAGTTGAAAATAATTTACAGTTAATACTGGAATCGACTCTTCGATTGACAAAACATTTTGATATAAATTACTTTAAAATAAATATTAGAATAAAAACGATTTCAAGGAATATATGCCAACAGTTTCTCTATTCTTATAATTATATCGAAAGACAAATACAGCGATAAATAAAATATAACTTCAAATTTTTATTAAATATTTGCTTAAAAATTCCTGAAATTCTTGCAAAGTTTAGTCCTCTTTAGAGGAACTGCTCGTGTCTTCGCGCGAAGGCTTTTTCGAGTCCGGATACAACTCTTTGATGGGAACCAGACTTAAGAGCATTATATGTCTTTCGTAAGCTTTGGTTTTCCTGAACATCGAGTCCGTGCCGTGAAGTCTGTCCAAAACACCCATTACTCCGAAGTTTTGGTTAAATCTATTCGAGGAATAAATTGAGAATTAGACGAAATTTAAGCAAAACTTTAATTGTTTACTTCAAGTGGTGGTAATCGTGCGCTTCCGGCGATGGGAAGAATGGAAAATGAAAACCTGAGTGAGCGTTGAGTGTCGAGAGTGAGGCTAATGTGAACCAAAGCCATGCGGTGGCCGTATGTGAGCCCATCACAAGAGGACCTGAAAGCAAACTATTAATATCTTGATTTTTAGTGAAAGGAAAGGGATGTGAATACCGAGAAAAGGAGGCAATATATTACTGAAGATGTGTTCGATTGGATGACAATAAATGGCAGTAATAGCGATGGGTGTCTGCCATTCGTGATGTCGTTTATGAATATATTTATAGAGACGCGGATTATGTAGTAATCGATGCGAATAATAGAAACCCAACTCTTCCATCAAAATACAAACACTGAGCTCCAGAATAACCCATTGAAATGTCGGCAACTTTCCCCAGTGGTAGCCCCTCCATCTCAGCACGTAGTGAGCCATTAGAGTAAAGGGTACTTGCACCAACAGCTGGTTTATTATCACTTGTCTTAATACCCCCCATATCTGAGGCCACGACACCTGAGATCACAATCAAATTGAGACTCGTTTTGGACTCATATGTACTCACAGGGTATTGACTGTTCGGGTCCTGTATTTTATATTTGAGCAAAAATGCTGGCCTTCCGGTCAGGTCGACGAGTGTGTAAATTGTGCCGAAAACCCAATAGACAGAGAAAGAGACCAAAACTGTGCCATAAAAGCCGACATTAAACTCGTTGTAATCGAAGAACTCCAACACATTCTCCCACCGACTCTGCCAGAAGTCACCGGAGGCGCCCCAAAAGCGCTGTAAGTACCTATAGATCAGAACATTTTAAATGAATTATTAAACACTGAGCGGGACAGTTGGCTATTCCAACTTGCAAAACGAGGTGGATTAAACTAGGCAAATTTAATTGAGTGAATACCAGGTCAGTGTATTGCGAAATGCTATGAATGAGATGATAGAAGAGCTTAGGATTACGATAAATGTTTTGATTGAAGACAGCAGTTGTGCTCTTCTAGTGCTAAGCTCTTCGGCTGCCGTTGCGGAAGAAGTGGAACTCTCGGGTGACTTCATTGTCAGCACCTTAAGTGTATTCAACATTTTTCACTTTTAGTATCGAGTTATTAATTCAATTTTTAATTTAAATTTTAAGCATTTTTATTGAAACTCTTATTACAAATTGAGGTCATATTAGGGATTCATTAATACATTTTTTAAATTCAAGTCAATCAAAAGGTAATTTTGGAGGAAAATCTTTAAAAAATATTGAATTTTAGTGTAGTAGGGGAGTTCCCTCTATACTAGAATGTGGGGGACAGCGAAAGCCAGCCGTCTTTCATCGATTTTTAACTCTTAAATTTTAATAAATAAAACACTTTTTATTGAACTTTCCCTCAAATAAAATCTAGAATAGAGTCGAGGAAATTGTTGTCAACATATCTAATGATAAAAATGGTAATATTCTTATCGATCGGTCGATAAAATTGTATTTATTTGTAAATATAGTGAACGGAATCTCAAACGAAACACAATTTCGGTCTCATATCAGAACTGAAAACCAAAATAAACCGAATATTGTTTCAAAACCATTGAAGCGATTGAAAGACAAGTCATTCAGAAAGAAGTTAAATGAAAACATTCAGAAAGCAAAATCGATAAACCAAAGGAACATCTAATTGACATTCGCTTAATTAAAAGGAATATTTTCATTAAAACCCAAACTTTTGCAATAATTAAGTCATTAAACTGTTAGCACAGACTTTGAGCGAAGGATAAAAACAGAGAAACTAATTATTAAACAATTAAAAAGTGATTTCATTTAAATAAATGAGGATTTATTGGATAGTTATAGCTTTCAATACACAGAACCAAAGTATCCAGGCATTTTCTAAAAGGCATTTTCATGTGAGAAGGGGTATTTTGACCCAAGAAAAACGGTCATATCTATTGATTACTCACTCAAACATTAATTATATTCTTCGCACACTATTCTCAGAAACAATATTTAAGCCCAAAGTATCCAAAAAATGTTCACTAAATCACGTTTTAAACCAAAACACGCTTTTATATCATTAAAGTCGTCGATAAGTGTATATTAAATCGATTGCAAGAAATTAAAACTAGAATTAAAGATATAAAACGTATATATTTTCGCACAAATATTTACAATTCGTATTATTTGCAAAATATTCTTCTAATAAAAATCCATAGAAAACTGTAAACTATTTAATGTGTTTTCATAAAAACGATTCTTTTGAAGAATAACTAATGAAAGAGAGTATTACTGAACACAATATAAGAGAGAATATTCTTCAGTCGATTACTGTGAGCGCGAGTGAGACACGCAATTCACAGACCACTGAATAGTTACTGACAGTAATTGATTTGTCGACATATTTCGGACAATTTACTCAAAAGTTATGATAACTGATAACTGACGGAAAACCTTCACTTAAAAAATTATAGAGGAAGGATTTGCGCAATAATTGAGGTCTCAGAACAATTGGTAATGTGGTAATCATTGCTATCTTTTATGGGACGCTAAATACCAAAAATATTTTAATCAAACATTACATCAAATTTCGAAAAAAAAACTGTTTTTAAATAAACATTTGGTATTTTGTGAAATATAGGCAATTATGTGGCCTTAATATCACATTTTGCTAGGATATGATAAGCAATTATCTATTAAAGTTTTGTAATTAAATTCATATAAAATAAAATAGGCTCGCATTGTTCCAAGGTGAAAAAAAAGAAGAACTCACGTTTTTGCCGTAACCCGAACCACTATTCAAAAGTTTTTTAGTCAAATTAATAGGCATTGGATTCACACCACAAGAGTTATACAATATTTTCGATTGTAGTTCAATGTTGAGATAAGTCAATAGTTATGGCATTCAACCAATTATGGGGTCAAACAAAGCAGACTTTGAAAATAAAAAAAATTATTATCAAAAAATCTCAATTGTCGTCATTACTGACGAACTCAAAAGTGCCTTGATAAACTTGATTTCAAGGAAAAGGATTAATAAAAACAAGAAAAGGAAATATTAAATATCACATGAATTTAATTTGAGATCAAAGTCTAATCATTAAAGTTTAATCATTAGACTCACGGGAATTGCGTTAAACTTATAATTTGATAAAAAAAACTTTGATAAAGTGGAAAACGACCCCAAAATCTGGTTCTGTGCCGATCCCCAACACATCCGAACTGTCAGAGAAACTGATGAATAGTTTTTCAGATATTAATCATTTGTTGAGAAGAAAACACAAAACGAGAAAAAGTAATATTCAAACAAAAGTCTTCATTCATTGCGTTTCGAAAAACTCAATTCAATGACAAAATGAAAACAATTATACGAAACGAAGAGACGAGAAATCGATTGAATTTCATTTAACGTTTTTCAGGTGTTTATTCACACATTTGTTTACCCCCAAGAAGTGGATACCAGTTGCAAGAATATATGGTTTGTCGTCAACCATAAGAACAATGTTTTATTGGATAAAACTAGTGATACTGTTAACAAAGAAACAGAATATTCTGTGCAATGCGTTCAAGTGTTTGCCCTCTTGTGTTGGGCACAACTTATGCTATAAATAAGTAATTGATTGACGCATAAGAAAATTAAGGACACGAAGAATCGATCCGAAGATAATTTTCTTAAAAGCCAACAATCGATTGCTTCCACTAAAAAGCAGTCAATTTATTCAACGAAACATTGCTTTATATGTGATTTATCACAGTTTTTACTCGAGTTTCCTTCGTTTAAAAAACATAAACAAGGTCAATTAGTATGATTAAGCAACATTCTTATCGCACTTATGGGACCTTGGGATTTCTCTATCCTTGACCTTCACTTTTAGATATGAAAACAACTCAAAGAATTTGATGCCAAATCAACTTTGGATCAATTAAAAGATATCGACGCAAACATATTTTTATTACCAGTAATATTGATAGGTACTCTTTAATCCTCATTCAATGTCAACTATCAATTTGTTTAATCAAAGATATGATCCGTAAAGAAGGTTTAAATTGTTCATTTTAGTATGGTAAATTTAGCATTTATAGGTTATGTCTGAATATGGTCTAAGTAAATATTGATTGTGGTGAGAATAGTCTTAGAATTTGTTCATGGATTTTAGTGAATATCGATTACATTTGTTTGATATAAAACACAATCAAAGGACAGACCGCTTGACAACAGCCAAAGCCATTCATAACTTACCAACAGTTGAATCGATCGATGCGTTTAACAAACAATAAAATGTAATTTTTAGCACTGAATGCGTCTCAACAAAGACTTTGTCTTAAATTAAACAAAGAGTCTTTGAGAACAAAAGTTAATTAAAGGTTAATTATGTTTGTGAGCCAAAGGGTTGTATTGTTGGGGGACTGCCATAAACACATCAAATGACAGCTAAAAGTTTTGTTTACAATAAAAGCCAATCATATGATTATTATGTAATGAAAGCACTGAAGTCATAGGCAGTGAAATGCGAGCCAAACAACAAAATCGATGATTCAATCAAAACAAAACATTTGAGTCAAAACACAATTAACGTTTAGATATAAACTCCCCGTTTGGCCATAAATTGTTATATCGCACTCTTTTTACTTTTATTGAACATCCTATCAAAAAAGGTAGAGGTAGTGTTGCATTGAGGAAGATTACGTTGACAACCAGAGTGGTTGGAAGCGACAAAACTAGCTTTCCCGCTTGGGCGTATGTCTTGGATGCGCTGCAATATAGTCCTGTGAATGAGTCACAAACAACATTCACAAAGCGTGAAGAGGTTGCCATTGGAAATCTAATTAACTTGATTATTTGCATGAGTAATTTGGCAACAATTAGACCACCTTCAGTCTCTTTTTATCAGTTTAAATTATCAGTAGATAAGTTAACTTTGTCATAAACCCAGAATTAAAACCAATTAAAAAATATTTTGGAGAAAACCTAAGGAATGGGTTTTTAAATTTAGTGAAATAATTACATTTACTTTGAATGACTCATCCATTCATTGATTGATTTTATTGTTTTGTTTTGAATTGCGTGGCATTTGATCCGATAGTTGTCTCACATCTAACCATTTGATTTAGTTTTCAATCAATTCATTAGTCAATCGACCGTAAAATGTAAGTGAATTTGTTTCCGATCCAATCGATAAAACAGTTGTCTTTTGTTATGAAGGGCCACACCGGGGGCTAAAGTGGAAGTGGAGGGCACGCCTCAAAAAGCCGAACCCACTGTTAACATAGTGCAGACTCAAAGACCAACGCCGAGGAGAGGGTTCACAAGTAAGTGAAGCCCTATTTTGACTCTTGTTTAATGTGTTTTGTGTGTTAAGTCCGGACCACAAAGTTTCGTCACTTGAATGGCACGATATTAGGCCGGGAGAGCCATATCACGAACTTCCAGGGCTTGAGTAAAACCATTCCGGGAGAATGCGATGCTTTCAAAGCCAACTCCAAGTTTGGTGTCGTTCCCATCGGTCCGGCCTGCAATCAATTGGCGGTTTTCGATCTGTCCAAAGCTCAGCGGTTGTCCGGCGGTGTTATTCCCCATTTGGTGGTCGGCAATACCATTATGGACTTTGCCTTCGACCCGTTCGATGAGCACAAGATCGCCGTCGGCTGTGATAACGGAACGGTGCTCTTTTGGACTATTCCAGAGGAAGGCTTGACTGAAAACATGGATCAATTCGATGAAAAACTAGTCGCACACAACGAGAAGCTCACTATTATTGAGTTCCACCCGAACGCCAGTCATGTTTTGGCCACTTTTGCCACGGATTTCAATCTAATCATTTGGAACATCAAAACGATGGAACCGAAGATAACGATCACAACTCATTCCGAGCCATTGTTCAGTATGTCCTGGAGTCCCGACGGTTCGCTTTTGGCGACCATTTGCAAGGATCAGAAACTTAGACTTTTTGAGCCGCGGGTCGACCAAAATCCAATCGCAGAGGGTTCGGGTACTCAGGGAACCCGCGGTGGAAGAGTCTGTTGGGCACAAAAAGGCAATCTTGTGATTGTCACCGGTTTTAGCAGGTATTCAATGGTTTGATACAATGGATTATCACTCAAACGATTCCATTCTTAGAGTATCTGAGCGTCAATTTCTAGTCTTTGACAAAAAAGATTTGTCGAAACCCATTGCATCCGAAGGTTTGGATGTCTCGCCGGCGATACTCATTCCATTCTACGACGAGGACAGCTCTACGCTATTCCTCACCGGAAAGGGAGACTCAACGATATTCACTTTTGAAATATCGTCGCCCTCAGACGGAGCGCCATATATTCACCATTTGTCGCATTACAACACTCCAACTCCACACCAGTCGGTCTCTTATTTGTATAAACGGTTCTGTGATGTGCGTAATGTGGAGTTCGCGCGCGGGTATAGACTGACCGCCTCTTCCATCGAACCAATTTCTTTCACTGTTCCCCGACTTCGGGTAATTAAACATTAAGTCGATTAACGAATTTTTATTAAATCTAATTTGTTGTCAATAGACTGAGTACTTTCAGGACGACTTATTCCCGCCCACTCGAGTCCGGTGGTCGCCTTCACTCACGTCGGACGAGTGGTTCAACGGTCAAAACGGCGAACTCACTTACATAAGTCTTAAGCCAAACGATTTGGATCTCTTGTCAGAAGCACAACCACCGGCGCCAACAAAGAAGGAAAATAGTCGAGAGCCACTTCCGATTCAGTTCGAAGGTGACATTCCTCTTACCAATTATCTGTCGTTCATTAATGGTGGGCGACATCAACAGGAATTGGTCTGAAATAGCCCTCAAATAGTCTTTAACTCATTATAACTGTATTTCTATTCCGACCATCAGATCGTTCAGCAGATCTCAGATAAGGTTCAGTTCAAAGACGACGAACTGCCACAAGAGACCTATGAAGGCGTCGATCCCAACGAATGGGTAATTAATCATTGGTTTTCTGATCTGTTTCTCAATTCTTGCAATTCTTTAATAGGACGACAACTGAACGCAAAATACTTTTAATTGTCTCAGTATTGACACAATTTTAGAAATTAATATATATTTTATACAACTTTTATATATAATTCAATACAAATATTATTTATTCAACTTTTTTGCACAAATGTCTTGAAATTATAACTGATTTTAATTTAACGATAAAATCAATGCTTTACTCAATTTTACGATTTTCTGTAATTGAATGCAATCTTTATTTAAATTAAATAAAAAGAGAAAAAACTTAATTTAACTAAAATTTAATACAAATAAATGACAACAACTCTCAGCAGAAGCCGACTCTGTCTCTCGGGATTAGCCGTAACTCAGATCCGTGTTTTAGGAATATATCGCCCGCCGTTTGCGACGGATTTATTCCGATCCCGTCATCTGTTATGATAGCACTGGTGGCCGGTGTCTGCTTGAACTGCACCGAAGAGGAAGTACAGTTAATAAATATTCTAATCGAAAGACTAATACCTCTTCGGCCGCGTATTTAAGGACAGCAGTGAAGGGAGCGTTTTCCGGAACCGTTAATCTGTTAAGTGGTAAAACTTGGGATCAGTTTGTTTACTCTTTTGACAACTTTATAGTTGAGTTCTTCACTGAATCAGTGATAGTAATAAACGAATAGATGACTCTTTAGATAAGATAAGACACGAATAGACTCACACTTTGTATGGGAGCTTCGGATCAGATGTGAGCGTAATCTTAAACGTCACTTTTGCCGCCGGTGTGGCCCTCAATACCGAAAACACAGTTAGCTTTTAATCGATGAAATCGGACACAAATAGACTTACATTTTCTGATGAATTGAGTGATTAATGAATTTGAAAACCAAATCAATTGATTGTCAAACAAGTGTTGCTTTAAATGCCACGCAATACAACACCAATCAGATGAGTCATTCAAAGAAAGTGTAATTATTCTAACAATTTTTAAGACCCTTTGCCAAAGTTTTTCACAAGAATAAATATCCAAGTTCATATCCTAGATTAGTCACATGCCCAATTAACTATAAAGCTTTACAATACTTAAAAATAGTGAAATAATGCTCGAATAACTAAAAATAACTTTAATTATAAAATTAAAATTTCGACTTAAATTTCACTCTTCATAAATGTTGTTTTTGAATGTTTTTTGTATGTTTTGATTTAATCCAAAAACAACGTATGTTTTGTAAGCACGTGTTTATTGATAGGCAAACATTTAAACAACACATGTGTTTCTGTTTATCATTAGTTTATTTTAATTATTTATTTGTTTTAAACTAATTTCGACTCAATTTTATTTAAATTATGCCTAAAGTTCACGAAGAAATCCTTTTGAGGAAATTGAAGAAACAGATCAGACATAAAGAGAAACAACGGATTAAAAACAAACCGAAGATCGACGAAGAAATCGCTGACAATTCTGAGGATGAAATAGAAGATAATGAGAATAAGAGGAAGAATATCGACAATGAAAATATTCAGAAAAGTATTTTATACTCTCTTTTATTTAATTGCATTAAAACTAATAGTATTTGTCTTCAGAAAAACTTAAGACAACTGACGAATCAGATGACAATCAAAATAGCGAAGGGAATGGAGAAGACAGCGAAGAATGTCCAGAACTAGTGCCCGCGAAGTCAGTTTCATCGTTCAGTAATTCACTTGCCATCACCCGATTCGATGACCTCAAAGACAAATTGTCTGAATTCACTCATAAAGCCATAAAAGACATGGAATTCACACAAATGACAGAAATTCAGGCGAAAACTATTCCGCATTTATTGGAGGGAAAGTATGGACTCACATGAAAACACTTCTATAGACACCTTTGTTAAAGTCTTTGCTTTCCTCCAAATAGAGATTTGGTGGGCGCCGCCAAGACTGGCAGTGGTAAGACACTGGCGTTTCTGATCCCTGCCATGGAGTTGATGTACAAATTGAAATTCATGCCTCGCAACGGCACCGGTATTCTAATCATATCCCCGACCAGAGAGTTATCGATGCAGACATTCGGTGTCCTCAAAGAACTGATGAAATACCACAAACAAACCTATGGACTAATAATGGGCGGAACTAATCGACAGTCCGAAGCTCTAAAACTGGTTAAAGGGGTTAACATCTTAGTGGCCACACCGGGCAGACTCCTTGATCACTTGCAAAACACCAAACAGTTTTTATATAAGAACCTCCAGTGTCTGATCATCGATGAGGCCGACCGTATTCTTGACATCGGCTTTGAGGAAGAAATCAAAGCAATTATAAAACTATTGCCTCAAAGGCGACAAACCATGCTTTTCAGTGCGACCCTCACTAAGAAGACCGACGATCTGATCAGTGTTGCCCTCAAGAAAGAGCCCCTTTATGTAGGACTTGAAGAATATAAAGACACGGCTACTGTAGACGGCTTAGAACAGGGCTTTGTTATCTCACCCTCTGATAAGAGACTCCTTTTGTTATTCACGTTTCTGAAGAAGAACCGCAACAAAAAAGTTATGGTTTTCTTCAGCTCCTGTATGTCTGTAAAGTTTCACAACGAGTTATTCAATTATATCGATTTGCCGGTTATGTCCATTCATGTATGTCCTCATTTCAAGAATGCTTTTAAAAATTTTGTGCTTTAATTTGTATTTTAATCATAACTTGTCTTTTGATCAAAGGGTAAACAAAAGCAGACGAAGAGAACGACCACATTCTTCCAGTTTTGTAACTCTCAGACGGGAATTCTTTTGTGTACAGATGTGGCCGCCAGAGGTCTGGATATACCCCAGGTTGATTGGATCGTTCAGTACGACCCGCCCGACGATCCAAAGGTATTACACAAATCACTTCTCATTTTCGTTATGATTTCGAAACCAAAAGATAATTAAATTCATATTTTTATCTTTTATTTGATAAGAAACGCTATTTTCGTCAAAAAACGATTAAAATTTCGATTCTCTTAGGAATACATTCATAGAGTTGGCCGAACAGCTCGTGGTGAGGGCGCCAAAGGACACGCTCTACTAATTCTGAACCCCGAAGAGCGAGAGTTTCTCCGTTATCTTAAGGATGCGAAAGTACCGCTCCATGAGTTTGAGTTCTCCTGGAATAAAGTGGCGAACATTCAGCCCCAGGTATGTAACTTTCGCTCATTTGCACAGAATAATTCTTAAGCCAACTGTGCTGTCAATGCGGGCCAAAGTGGCTAAAAATAGCACTCATATAAGGCGTTGGGTTTCGTTATTAATTTGATTCGTTTACAAATGTTTTTCGCAGTTCTTCTCCGAACCAAACATTTTTGTAATCATTTAATTTGAATTTATTTTTATATTTTTCGCTAATTTGATAGCTTTGCAAAACTTAATATTCTGTGCGAACGAACCGAATATTTTTGATTTTGTTTTTTATTTACTCTCTGTTTCTGTTCTCTTCACCGGAAAAATAAATTATTTGAAAAGATTTTTGGCAAATGATATACAAAGAAGTTCTTTGATTTTATTCTTTCCACTTCTCCTCCTATTCTCTCTCTCTGTATTTGAAAATTGTTTGTAAAACCATTTCTCGCGTCAAATGTTTCGTAATTTTGTATTTTACTGTTTTTCCGAAACACTTTCTCTCCGATTAAGTGATTCATAATCTCAGTCATCCCTTTTTCTGGTCCTTTGGTTTTGGTTTTTACTCTCAATTTAACCCTTTATTGCATTAATCAATGTTTCGCTCAATTAATTCTTGAAATTCTTCTTCTTTTCCGCTGATATTCCATTTGAAGAATTTTGAGACAATTTTAAAAACCCATTCATTGAGTGTTTTATTTATTTTTATGCTCTAAAAAGTTGATACACTTTTTGATAAATCAGTAGAAATATATCACTTTTGGTTTTGAGGCCATTCTTATGCCTCTCCTCTCTATTTAATCAAATTATTGTGACATTCTTCAAGTTTTTAGACTATTGAAGACTTTAATCATTGATTTGTTTAATGAATTTATTGGAATAAAACTTAATTTGATTTGTCTTCTGATCCATAGCTCGAAAAGTTGATATCAAAGAACTATTTTTTGAATTTGTCTGCAAAGGAAGCCTATAAAGCGTTCGTCAGAGCCTACGACTCGCACTCATTAAAACATATTTTCGATGTCAGCCGTTTAGATCTGGTGTCTATCGCCAAGTCTTTCGGCTTCGGTGTTCCCCCTTTTGTTGATTTGCGTAAGTTTTGTACCATTTGTTTAATTCAATTTGTTATTAATCTGATATTCGTTTCCTTAGCCATTACCGGCGCTAAGAAGGCATCTAAAGAGCACAGCTTCGGAAGGAAGAGCACCGGAAGGAAAGGAAGTTATTCAATGCCGGCAGTTGTTGGCCACAAAAAAGCACATAAGTCTGTCATTTATAAACCGATTCCTATCCGCACAGATAAGCGACAATTCAGTCGTTGATTATTATTTTGAATATATTATTGTTTTCTAATTAATTAACATTTGATTAAAATTCCATTAATTTTCAAAATTAATTAAAAAATTTTAGTTTTCTGTCACTCATTCTGTCCTTCAATTTATGTGTTAAAAGAGACTCGTTTTTCACGGCTTTCAAAAAGTATTTCTCTGAAATCAATGAACTTTTTTATTCGTTGACTTCCTGAGCGAACTTCCGGGACGTTACCAATAATTAGTAATTAACGCTTCTCTTAGCGCTTCAAAGTAATGCCTTTCCTATGGTTCGCCACTCTTAGCAGTTGCTCTCAAAGTATCTCAAAGGAAAGGTTTCGAAATACAATTTTAGACGAAAATAGTCGAGCAAAACAGTGGACTGTCTTTTAATGTTCGCGTTCGACGGTTTGCGCTATTTTTAAAAAGCCATCTCTTTATCGCTCACAAGAATTATATATTCATTAAAATAGTAGTAATTATTCATTAGTGTAAAGAATTCTTGGATGAGAGCAATGGTTTTGCTGAAGATTTTAATTTTTGATACTTTACTCTTGAATCGGGTCTGAACTTAATCTTAGTTTTAATGCATATTTTAATGCATTCTATAATTCATTTCGAGACTCCATTAAAATCATATTTGGCTCTAAATTATTGCCTAATTCTCTGGTTTTGGTTTATTTAACAAAAAAAAGTTGTTTCAAAATATTTATTTTGAATTTGAATCAAAAGTGTTTCACTCATTCAGTGATAGACTGAATAATAATTACAAATAAATAATCATTAAGTGTTTTGTCTGCAGTTTCCTCAGCCGTTAATTACATTATTCGCTAAATAGTTGTTAACAATTGTTGACAAATGTATCTCTAATACAGACTTACATTAAGACAAAACTCAACAAAAGCCTTCATTTCTTTGTTTTGAGAATATTTTTCCTCCTTTTCTATTAGTGTTTCTTTGCTTCGCTCCTATAGTTTATAAATAGTCTGAGTTTCGTTAAGAATATAATTAGAGAATAGCAGAACCGATCCGATGAATAGCACCGGAATTTCTAGTCTTGAGGCTGTGCTCTGAAAATTCTTTGCGCTTTCCTTCCAATCTATCATTTAGTTTCTGACGACTCGATTGACTAATGAATGTATTTATTGATTTTCAGTCCAATAATTTCATTCATTATTAATGAAATTTGATTTATAGTCAGACAAATATTGTCATAATTTTAAACATGATTTCCGTCTCTGTCCTCATTGGAGACGTACTTTCCAATAAGTCAATTGCTTTTCTCATTATTAACCAGTGATAACCAAGAGGGTATTACATGAAAATTGTCTTGTCGCCAAGCAACCTTAGGTTTATCATGAACATTCTTCAGTAATATGGATGAAAATGGTAGCTGAAACTGGATTTAGGACAATTTAAACTAAAAATGCAGCCGATTAAAATGGAATTTGGGTCAAAACAATTAAAAGCAACAAGATAATTTCGTTCTTCTGCCTGAATTGGTTGGGGATCCCTCTGATTAACAAAACATTTAATAAAAACTTGGCTCCTGTACTGAGCTACTGTTCCTTTGCTTTGGTCCTCAATATATCGCAATGTTCCCAAAATACTCTCAAATTGCTCTCTCTCTCTCTCTCTCTCTCTCTCTCTCTCTCTCTCTCTCTCATCATTTTGAAAAGATTTTTGTTTCATCTCTTGTTTTGATTGAATTTCTTTCGCTTATAAATAGTATTTAAAATTACTTTCCTTTCATTTAGAAAACAGTTTTGATTTCTTGGTTTTGGTGTCAGAATTGTCTTCTCTTTTCACCGATTTTTTGCGACAAATTCTTTTTTTTCAGTCATTTTCACTTCAGTGACAGTCCTTATTGACTGACATTTCTGTGTAATGCTTCTATGAAAATAAACATCTTTTTGACTAATTTTTTGGTTCATTAGATCGAAATTATTTTTAAATCATTTGAATCCAAATCTTTTTGTTTGTTTTGTTTCTAGTATTTTGATATTTAATATAATTTCTCAAATATAGTGTCAAATAAGACTTAATTTGTGTTTAAGTGTAGGTTTTAATGAGATTTCACTAATGGTTTTCATAATTATTCCTATTTTTTCATTTTTATGGTCTTTCCTCAGCTTTTTGTCTCATTTCAAAATTGTTTAATTTTCCTCTTTTTTTTGTTAGTTATGTAAAGTTATGCTTTTTTCTAAATTAAAAGGTTTTAATAGCACTACTCTTTGATGACAATTGGCACCGGTATTAGTGTTCGGGACATTTAGAAACCAAAACTTAGACACTTCTTCATTGAGATTTGTTTTCAAGCTATTCATTACATTTTTGAGTCATTTTTGAATTTTATTTACTCCTCTTTTGAGCTAAAAAAATATTTTTATATTCTCGCACTCTTTCACTCCTATATCAACGACTCCGTCTCTGTGCCGACCCTTACATTAAATTTAATTCTTTATTATTTGTTTTTAAATTTATTATTAATAAATCAGTTGAGCACTTATTTTGTGCTTTTATTTGCGTTTCTTTTATCCATTCATCAAATGTTTGATTTTTAAGAAGATTTTTGCATTGATTGCGAAAAAATTTCAATTCCTTTCACGCTTTCATTGAAGCAAAACTTCATTATTCAACAAATTCTTATCCGAATACTTGTTGTTTGAATTGTAATCTTTGTCTCTGATTATCAATTGAAGTAATTTCTGGCTTTTTGTTCAATGAATAGCCGAGGAATTCCTATTGATTCTCATGTAATGTCATTACAATACAAATCGTTTCGATTTTAAAGCATTTTTTGCGTCAATTTTAATGTTTATTACTCACTGTTTGAAGCATTGGTTCTTAAAATAGTTTAACGAATATTTGTGTCTTTTCACGAATTCCCTAAAGAATTGGTTTCTGTGAAACACTGATATCAAGTGTTGTGCACAAGAGCTCAGCCATAGACTCCCATATCTTTTTAATGCATTTTTCGTCTCTGGATTTCTCTAGTTTTTTATGTATTCCCAGAATTGATGTCCGATCTGTTGACTCCTGGCATAAGGCTGTTGGCATCTCGTTCTCCATCACTATCTCTCCCTTATCTAAGTGTGGCCTATGATTAGGTGTAGCACATTTACTCAAATATATTCTGTGCTCTTCACTACTCATTATTTATTGGAGTTAACTGTTACTCTTTTCGTGTTATTTGATGTATTATTCTTGAAATCCGGGTTCGTTTCTGGGATGACAAATGATAGATGACTGTCATCCGTGCCGTTCAACTGATCGCCAATTGGTGCTACCCATCACCAGTAGTGATGTCGTAATAGCACTCCATATAAGCATTTTTCAGCTATAATTTGTATTGGCATTAGTTATACCTTTGCTTTTCAATCACTTTTTTTGTGGATTTTTTGCTAACTTTTCTTATTTTGGTTGTCATTGGGCTCTATATTCCCTTTCCTTATATTTTTGTTTCATTGAAAACATAGTAAAGTCTTATTTTTAATTATTTTTGCTTTCATTCATTCAGAATATTAAATACATTCGAGACATAACTCTACAGAAATGGTATTATTTAAGGCGATTATGTTTTTAATGATTTAGTTATACTATGACTCAAGTGATTGATTAAATCAGTAATTATTTCACTTTTGTTATGAAAGACTCGAATAATGAGATTCTCTTAGTTTAAAATTATAGTTTAATTTCTTTATATGAATCCTTTCAAATGATTGGTTGTCCGCAAAGCAAAGGGTCTTTATTGCTTGACGTTAAACTAAACTTGGAAAATATCAATTAATTCAAGGGTTTGACTGATTTTCAACTTGCTTAACAACCTTGATATTCAAATTTTAAGGCAATCTATTAAAATATCGCTTTTAATTATACGAGTTTTTTAATAGAAATATTGAAATCTATTTTTCACGAGAAATGATCTAAGTTTAGATGTGAGGAGCGGAGGGTCAAGAATTCAATTAATTTTAGATTTGTTGCATATCATCTAAATGTCGTTAATCTTTGGAAAGACTGCTCTTGGGAACACTTCCCAGTGCTTTATCTGTCCTTTTCTGTATTCCTCGATCATCTGATAAATCAGAGGTTCTTATGACTGAAACTATTCCCTAATTATGGCTTTCGAAGAGTCTTAGTGACGAATTTGATTGAATGTGTGATAATTGGCGTCTAATTTATCATTGGATTTGTGGGCACTTCTCTGTCACATATCGGTTGTAATACCGATTGTGTGCCAAACTTGTAGTCGTAGTCTTCGTTAAAACTTTTTTTCTGATGATATTTAGGATTATTTCATAACCAAAACGATGTCACTTTCATCAACACATTTGGGAGAGTATTTCCTCTCCCATTCATTGACGCAATTTATTCATTCATTCAAATTCATATTCAGACCATAATCCTATCCCACACGGCTATACTCCTCCACCTCCCTTCCCTGCTATCTCTGTGTTTGTTTTCTTATCAATAGGTTCTTATATTTGATATCAGTTCTCATCTTTTTATGCAATGCCTCTAAATTTAGGTCTCATTTCCGACACAATCTGATCGCCATTTTTCTCTTCGGATAATTTGTTTCGTTACATCTGTTTGTGTGAGCAATGGATGTGAGAGCACTGGATCTCAATTTGCTTTTCATTTGCTTTTTTCTTGCCTTTCAATGACTTGCATTTCATTCGGAGATCAAAAGTATGTGACAAACAAAATGTTTGGGAAAACCCATAAACAAGA
This sequence comes from Oribatida sp., assembly GCA_034697865.1. NCBI lineage: Eukaryota > Metazoa > Arthropoda > Arachnida > Sarcoptiformes > Oribatida sp. The sequence continues at coordinate 7,185 of JAQGAR010000031.1, read as the reverse complement.
CATTAATCGATAGAAAAGTATCACAAAAAACATGTAATGCTTTGAACACAGAATTAAAGCCAAGAAATCAGTCAACAAATTTTTATTATAATTGTGATTTATTTGATTACAATTAGAATAATATTTCCAAATATTTATTCAAATATTTAATATAATTTCAAAATTTATTGCTTTAAAAGTTTTAAGAAAATATTAATTTTTCTGGTTTTCTTCAATCAATGATTTTTCGATTAGTTTTTAATGAGAAATAAGAAAACGTCGAAATTTTTTAGTTCTTTTGGAAGCGTTTCAAAAATATTTTCTTTTTTCGGATCAATTTTTATGCGATTTTAACAATTTCTCAGATTTATGCAGAAATGTTCAAGATGCTATAATTACTTGAAAAATTGTGCATGATGGATAATAGCTGGTAAATCAGATGCATTTTTAGGCCTTAATAACAGGTTTAATCAATAAGGAGTGGGTTTTAGGTCTCACCACTCAATTTAAAGTCTAAAATACTCGATTAAAGATCACTTCATCTAACAAATGTAAAAACTTGGAGGCATTTATTAATTGTTTTGTGCCTAGATTCTTTATCGGTCTACAAAACTGCACAAAACAAGTTTTGATTATGTATTGAACGCACGTATAACTCGTAGGCAACAAATATTTAATAGGTTTCACATCTATTCCTGTGAATCATTTTAAGGCTTTTATTTTCTGCGAATTCTTTCCCAGATCATTTAGAAGATTTTGAGTCACGTTTTAATTAGTAAAAAATAAGAAACATCCAGGATATTAAGTGACAAAATTGTCTAATTGTGACTCAGAAGTGCATAAATGTTTGAATTGCGCACAAAATGCAAAAATTGTGTCCGACTATTAGTTGTCTCTCCGATAGCGTCTCTTATGTAGAAAAATAAACTTCCGGTCAATTAACTCATTCCCATACCACTCAACTGTTTATCTGAATACACTCTAATGGTGTGAAACTGATTTATGTCACCTTGTTCATTCCTAGTTGAGAGAAAACTAGTTTTCATATGATTGGGATTTAATGAATGAGTTATTTCGCTCAAAGAATGGCTTAACTTTTGATAAACTACTCGACATTTGCGAGCCTTTCGTCTCCGACGAGAAGTCTGAGTACAACTCAATTGAATTAAAAATTTATATCCATTTACTTAACTGTTGACTGATGTCTAAGTGGTTACTGCACTCCAAGACTATCGAAATTGTTAGCTCTTCCATCACTTAAATCCGGAGTTGGCTCAGTGCTCACCCTCTTTAGAGGGTTAACACTTCAGAGGCTATCAATTATTATCGGCTTTTTATCATTTGATTCATTTATTGAGTGAATTGTTGGAAAATTTTCGGATAATTTAAGTTAAAGATTAGTTAATGTTATCTAATATTTCATTTATTCTCCATTTTATCTCTTTTTACAAATATTTTGCACTTTTTATCGAAAATATATTTTATTTATTGCGAAGAATTAAAACTCAAACTGAAGTCATATCTCATATCATTCTTTATAGAGATTTTAATGATAAAAACTTTTCTCATTTCAACGCGTTTTGAGACTATTTTTTATTTTCCTCGCATTTCTCGACGTATTTCTTATTTTTGGACTATTTCTATGAATATTTTTCTTCTATAAATATTTTTACACAAAAAATTCAGTTTTCAAAAGTTCTAACTTTTGAGTTATAACTGTTGTTAATGAATAACTATTCGGGTATTTTTATCAATTCTGGTCTTTTTCTTTGAGTGTCTTTTCCTAAACTTTTGTTCTGAGTCCAGGATTTTCTTGATTTTAAACTCTTAGACTTTTTTGAATAGTTTAAAAATCTATTTTAATGGCAAATGTTTTCAGCCATAAAAACAAATGAATCGAATTTCAAATTAAAAACTTTATGTCTTTAACTGAAAACTATTCCAATATTTGTCTGAATTATTTTCAAATTGGATGGCATTCCTCTCACATTATTTGTCATTAATTGTCAGAACATTTGGCATAAAAATCCCAGAATTCGAGAAAAAAGAACCTAAAATTGTGTCCCAATCCTTTGAAACCCGATATTAAACTCTTTTTCTTGTGTTTTATCCTCGAATGCAAATCTAAAATGTTTTTGAATTAGAGATTCAGCGCTCATACAAACCAAACCTCATATTCATGTTCTAAATAAAACATTAGATAATTAATTGTAACTCTTATTTGTTTTTTATATCTTTTCTGAGTTTATATCAAAGAATTATTTTGAATGTATGCGTAAAGGAAGCCTATAAAGCGATCGCAACTTATGACTCAAATTCAGTTTAGCCCGGAATAGCCAAGGTTTGCATCCGCTTTACCAGATCTAATAGATTTAGTAGAACGCATTTGCTTTAGTCTAAGAATTTGTGATTGTCTGAAAATTTAAACTTGGAGCAACTTTTCGACATATTTTTCGTCCCAAAGAATGGTCGCTAACCCCTGACTCACTCTAAATTAATAACATCTTTGTTGTCAACTTTTAAGATCCGAGTTCTGTTATAAGGGCCTCATTGTTCTTTTAGTTTACAATTGCGCAAGCAGCTCTCTCTCTCTCTCTCTCTCTCTCTCTCTCTCTCTCTCTCTCTCTCTCTCTCTCTCCTTTAAAAAATTATATACGAATGAAATGTTTGACAATAATATTAATAATTATTTTTCTGGTTTCAATGCCATTCATATAAATTGCTCTAAATTTCCTTCGAAAATAGCGCTTACCGGTGCTTAAAAGGCCTTAAAAGAGCATAGCTTTTTAGGAAGAGCTCCGGAAGGAAAGGCATTCATTGCCAGCAATCGTTGGTCGTATAAAAATCTGTCACTTATTTGCCGATTTGTATCTGAAAAAGAGTTCACTCTTTGATTCCTATAAGGAATTCATTATTGTTTTTATGAAAATTAATTAACATTTAATTTAAATCTCATTAAGTTTTCAATTTGATAGTTAAGGTCTAATTGAAAGTGTTGTGTGTTTTTGCAACTCATTGCTTAACTTACATAACATGCAAACGCCTCTGCGCTCAAAATGGTTACAAAATTAGAGGTTCAGCCATAGGATTAAGAATTACTATTTCTTAATCTCATTCATTGATCTTATTTTTAACCAAATCTGACATCAAATTCCCTATTAATCAAAATTATTGCAAAATTGGATATAAATTTTTGGACAAAAGAGATTCAAATGATTTATGTGTTTTGATCTGAACCGCCGACTATTGAAACAATATTTGGTGAATAATTTGCATACATTTGGCGTTAATTTTATGTAAATTAAATAATAAGCGTTGAAAAAAGTGGAGTTTAATCGATAGCTTAAAAGTCCATTTTTGGTCAATGAATAGTAAATAAATGAAATTAAATTTTAAGTGAATTATGGCTTCAAATAAAAATTAATGAGGAAAGCGTTGGTCCAATTGATAGCATGGGCTCCTCCTCCGCATCATAAAAGTGTAACGTTGTTAGCGATCGGCCGGCGATTCTTGTTTGGGACTGTGCTGTGACGTCAGGGGGAGAGAGGGGAGCACTCACTGCTCAGCACTGGTTTGTGAGGCTCCAGAACAGACTCCACGACGCGTTTGTGTACCAAAATTGCAACAAAAATGCAGTGATTTTTCAAAATACGTCCCAAAAGCCAGTGAAAAGAGTGGCTCCTATTCAGAGGGTTTATCCCAATGCCTATCGTAATGCCTGTCCTGATGTGCAGTTCTCTACACACAGTTCTTAAGGCCTAAAACACAGCATTTGAGTCAATGGTGTGCTAACAGTGAGTGCGAGTCTCTCTCGAGTCAGCGCTTCAGTCAATTGGTAAACGTTTTGTCTTTAGAGACAAACCTGAATGTTATGTGAGTTTGTGTTGTGAGAGATATCAGTAAAAAAGTGCAATCAGTGTTGTTTTGGACACTTAACTCACTAAACAAGTTTAGACATTCAATCATCGGTTGAACATTAATTCAATATATTCTCAAATGTTTTCAAATTGTTGTTAATTGAGTTCTGAGTTTAATATTAGTTTTCATTTTTAATTTCGATGTCAAACAACACAAACAAATCAAATGTATTTCAATATAAACGTTAGAAATCAATACTAGTTTTTGAGTCACTGATTGAGTCAATGATTTGAATCACGTCTTCTCTCAAATCAAATCATTTGTTCATTGAATCAAAGTCTGCAATTCATTGGCCCGAAGAGTATGGGAGAGAACAGCAATTCCTCGACAACTACCACTTCGACAAACAATAATATTTCGATGCAATCGACGGCTGACTATTTGGCACAACTTCTTAAAGACCGCAAACAGTTGTCCGCCTTTCCCAATGTATTCCTCCACATCGAACGACTCCTCGATGATGGTATGTCTTAAGATAATAATCTATTACTATTACTGCTTATTAATTGCCCTTTGATTGGTTTGTTTGGATCAGTGAAGTCGTGAGTCCTTTGATTTGTCGTCAAAGACATTAATTTTACGACTCATTTGATTTGAACTAATATTTTGTTTGTTTGTGTTTATTATGTATTTGTATTTGTCTTCGGATCACAAGTCGTGTGCTCTTAGAGTGCCATTAAGTCAAGGATTTTCTCTTTTAATTGGTTATTGTCTTTGATTTATTGATGGTCTGCCGAAAGGGCTGAGCGAACAACTGTTGGTTTAAATGCAAATTATTTAATGCCTTTTAAACAATGTTTTTGTTTGTGATTTAGTTTAAAGTTTAAAAATAGCCGTAAAATTCAAATAAGATATTTGTCTCTCTTTGAGAGCAAGTCTTGCACTTGTCTTAAGTCCATAAATGCTGTCAACTATTCATTTGAGGCCAAACTTCTTGTTGTCTCCCAAATGCAAACTCTTTGCACAGCAGTCGCTAAATACTGCAATAAATGGCAAAATTAAAGACAAAAACAGATAATTTCAGTGATTTGTCGTCAGTGGAGACAAAAATCAGATTTTTCTGACTATTGATTGATTTCAATAACAATTATTTGCTAACATTTGGTGTTTTGAATGTTGAGGCGTGTCATCAGTGGTGACCCCAACGCAGCATAACTTTACTGCACTCACACACTGCTCGCCCACAGTCTTCAAGTTTAAGACTCTTCTAGTGATGTCTTGGAGTTCCTGTTATACAATATATGTATGCCTTCCAGGGATTTCTGGTTTTAATATTATTTCTGATTCTTATATTTCGTAATGTATTTTTGCTGGCCTTATCTGCACCCCATATATGCCCCCACATGGGCTCCGGCTGTGCTCTCTCACTCTCATCTGTTCCCCCTCTCAATACTTATTCACTCTGGTGTTCAACTCCTCGTCTTTTTTTCGGATTTTTTATTCCTCTCCTCTAATCTGAAACTGAATTTCCTTTTTCTTCATTAAAGTTGGAAATCTGTTCTCAAAAAGTGTTAATTTCTTACAAACCGCTGATTATATCCCAGAATTGATTGCCTGTTCTCATTATTTATGCCTCAAATCAGAGTTTAGAGCACTTCCGAAGAGTTTGCGATCGATTTTAGCCGTTGTTTCAAAGAAATAACTTTCAGCTGATTCTTGTCGCTCTCTTTTGATTCGAAAACAGTTTTTATTTTTGTCTGATTTCTCTCTTTGTTATCTCAAAACATAACACAAATTACTTTATTATTGAAATTAAATATTTTTTTCGCAATTTATATAAGCGTTGAATGCGTTGGTGTTTGGGCTCAAAGTTATTGCATATAAATCTCACCACAAATGTATACCTTATCCTTCGAGGGCTCCTACGGACTGAATTAACAAATTGTTTTTTACTCTATTTTCTAAATAAATTTCAAATTAGTTTCTCTTTTTCGCTTACGTTCACTGTTTGTGGACTTAATTCAAATTAGATTTTGTTTTAATGACTTTGTCTTCATTTAAAATTCATTAAATTCAAGGAAAACCTTAAGAGACATGCATTTGGAAAAGTGGCTCAAATCCGATGCTTTGGTTTCAAACAAATGATTTTGTTATGAATTTGTAGGAAAAATGGTTTTGCATTCAATCCTTTGGTGTCTATAAACGGAAATGTTATTCAATTAATTAATTATTACTTAATTATGATTAGAGTGCGGTTTGAAAGCATGCAATTTGTGAGCACTTGACTCCTAAATGAGGGGCCACTCGTCTCCACACATAATATGCCAACCGTTAAATGCATTCATGCGATTAAGGACTCGAAACCCTACTTTCAGAACACTTTCCATTCATTTTGAAAATCTATTTTTTATTGTCGTTTAGTTTGTTTGTTGGGTTGGGTGCGAATCGCACACAACTGTTGAATAATAATGCTTTTGAGGACCATTTGCTCTCAGCTTTTGTTAAAGGCCTTCCTAACGGTGTGTGCAGTTCTGAGCTCTAATATTACATTGTTTTCTGGTCTAATGCAACCGTAACGCCAATTAAGCCGAATATCTGACACACCCACCCGTTATACCAGTGCTGAATGAATTGTTGAGTTCTTCCAACACTTGCTTTAATCATTTGTTTGTGGTTTGCTTTGAATTACTTAATCTGATTGTAATGGAAATCCATTTTATTATTCTCTTCTCTCATCACTGATTCTCTTCTTCTAAACTGAGATTTGATTCAATGGATTATTGTTTTATTGTCACATTTTTTCTCCTTTTAACCCACAATTTATGGGTAAAGTCCAGGGATTGCTTAAAAAATGGTTTCTCTCTCTTTTCAATCAATTATCTGATTATTCTGTTCTTATAATTCTGTTCTTATCTTATAATTGATTTATTTGATAATAAGTTGAGTGAAAACCGCTTTACTTTATCGTAGCTTTGATTCTAAACTCTAATAACTTTTTAATGTATTTTATATTTAATTGAATCATATCTTTATTGCTATAATCAAAATGAAAGGGAAAATGCAATGAATTTTTGTCGTATTTCATGGCTTTTCTTCTCCTAATGATTATTATTATTCTATTATCTGATTCTTATACTCTTATTAAAAAGTTTTGTATAAATCTTATTCAGTAATGATTTGATTGTATTATTATTTAGTCAAGTCTTGGAAATCACTTAACGAACAGTTATTAATGTTTTGTTAAAATACAAGATATGACTGATTAATCTTAAGTACATATAATCGGTTTGATTGACAGCTAACGTCTATTGAGTTATTCATGGGATTAGACCCAAAACCATTCATATC
>JAQGAR010000030.1:0-35818 GCA_034697865.1 Oribatida sp. | reverse complement strand
ATAATAATAATAATAATAATAATAATAATAATACTAATAATAATAATATATAATATAAAAATGAATGATTTGTTTGGCAGTAATGTTAATATTAATAATAATTGCGTGTCTGTTGTCTTGTCTTATGTAATGGTTTTGTTTTGTTTAACTTTTAGTCTTTGTTTTGATGATTATATTGTACTTTAATGTCAATAATTAAATATTGCTGTGAAATGTTTTAATCAATTAAAATATTAAGACATTGAGAACTTTAAGACAATTATTAAAGAGAGAAGAATAAGAAAAAGTGTTAATCACTTGACTTGACACCAAAGTGTACAGAATATTCTTCGTTAGTTTTAAGTGAAACGAAACCTTTTTTAATAACTGACTCATTTCACTGCTATTCTGATCAGTCAATCAATTAATAAATAACTATTTTTTCCGAAACAACTATTAATTAAAACAAATAATTAATGAAACCATTCGTTGAATTTCAAAAAGAGAAACATTTCTAAAATTCAGAGAACAAGTGCTACAAAAATACAATTAAAACTCTGCTTTCAATTACTAGATACAGAAATATTATTATTTTTGATGACTGCAGACACACAAACAACTAATTTAGAAGAGAGGAGTGAAAGGACTGACAGAAGACAAGTGATTTCGATTGACAGTCAGAAGCGTTTTGTTATCTTTTTTTATACCGAAACGCTTTTGGTTGTCATTACAAATGGTTTTTGTTTGGGAAATGTTTTAACGATATCTCACTTTCGGATTAAAACCAATACATAAAAAAGGGAATATTCTACAAGTTTTTCCGGGAAAGACAACACTATCCGCTTGTATGTCCATGATCAAAACCAAAATAATCATTAAATACAAGACAATAATAACAACATTTGTTTGAATTAATCGATTCAATGATTATAACGATATTTGACATCAATATTAACATTAATTATAATATGTGTGCGAATTTAGGGGCTTTCAAATAGATTACAATTATTTGTTTCTTTAATAATAACAGTGTTTGTGTCATAATTTGTTTAATTAAATGAGAAAATAAAGCTTTCATTTAATATATAGAACTTTGTAAATATAATCTTATACTTAATATAAGGGCTAATACTAACATCATTTTATGTTCAGCGGTTTTATTCTTTTTAAACATATATTTAATTGTTGTTCAGTCAGTTCTCGTCTAACTTTTGGAAAGTTTTAACGAATTTTTTTTTGACAATCATTTGTGCCAATCAACAAAGTATTCTTTTAATTACTATTATATTAATTATCGATTTTATTGGAAATAATATTTAATTCCAATTGAGATAAGGACTCAAATCATTCAGAAATCCATCCGATTCTGAAGTAATGGCCAAAAGGTTTCATTTATATTATAATAATAATAGAGTTTGTAATCCATTAATACCCTCCGAAAAAGCGTCTATTAAAATGATTTTTATGTAAGTTATGTAAGTTTTTGCCAATCATTACAACGATATCCGCATAAAATTTACATAAATATAGAATTTATTTTTCATTCTCCTATTCTGTGGAAAAGTATTATAAAATTCCTGGAAATTTTGATTCTTAGTAAAGGGCAGACTTTTTTGTTGACCGGATTATTCGCTTTTTGGTTAATTAAATTGAAATTTAAACCAAACTAAATATGATTCGACTTAAGCCAAAAATAGATGGACTGACGATCGGACTCTGGTTTTTGATTATACATTGTTTACGATGAAAAACAGTGACAATCGGATCGATTTTAGGAATGAATTATCCATTGCTGGGAGAGTTCATAGGGAACACTGACTATACTTAATATGCGTTTAATATAAGAGTTTTTTACGATTGGGAGACATTAGCGATCATTTCATAATAATAATAATCATTATAATCGTATGATATCTCAAATTATATATAATATATGGCGAAAAATCATCAGAACAAAAAGGAAACTTAATTTTTCTCCGCTATAGTTATAATAATTACATAATTTGATAACAAAGAAAAGTTAATTTTAATTTACATTAACTGAGTGTTTGCATCAGTTTTATATAGAATTGAATTTTTGACAAAAGAGTTATTTGACTCACACTTCAAGTCTTCATTCGCTTACAGTTTTGTTTTGCTTTGTGAGTGTCATTCGGTGGCCAGAGTTGTATCAGTCGGCGAAGCGGGTGCAGGCTTTCTTCCACTTGCATTGTGTGCACCAGGCATCCCTATTATCCATGCCGTAGACTTTCCTACACTTACGACTCTCGCCTCTGCCTCGCTTTGAGGGCGAGTTCTTGTTTGGCGACGACTGGAGTATTGTAGTGCCGATGGCTGTGCCAATGGAGGCGCTAAATGGCTGACCATTACTGCCATTAGAGACCCGATTATTATTGCTATTGAGTCGCATGTATTTGTGGTTAACGCGCGGCGACTGCAGCGATGACTGCGGAGCACTGGTTGCATATGTATGCGCTCTGTATGAGGGAACGCCTGTAATACCAGGAATGTTGATCGGAGTGGACAGTAATGACTTTTGTTTGCCTCTAAAGGCAATGGAGTTATTGTTTATATTATTATTAATACAATTATTTGTGATTTTATTGTTTGAAACGCCGTTTGAAACGTTATTATTGACATTAATTGCATTGAAAGCATTCAAACCATTCATACAATTAATATCGTTATTCGGTTTGTTCTCCAAATCAGAGCTACAGTTTTGTCGGCGTTTCTCATATTCGTGATCTTCTAAGTGACTGAATGTGGGCGCCGAACACGACTGGGCGAAGAATATGTGCGTTTGAGGCGATGGCGTTGGACTGTGGCTGCCGGAGATCAGACTACCGTCGCTTGATATCGACGGCGACTGCGGCACAGAATGAGATGACGACGAGTTGGACGAGGACGAGCCTACAGAGTTCTCGTCCACTTCGATCTCCGTGTAGTAAAACTCCTCTTCGCGATCACTACTCTCGCCGTTGAGATCAGTTCGACTGCAAAAGAAAAACAAATATAAGTATCAATTGATAAATAATGGCATTAATGATAGTCTTCCAAATGATAACATTAATTGGGCGCCCGATTCAGCTGTCCTTTACTATTACCAAAGGATTGTTAACTCACAGAAAAAACAAATTATAGGAGAAATGAGACCAGAAATGAATTGTCGGACGACTATTACAATGAAATTATTGTAATCATCGGACAATTGATGGCAGAGAAGAATTCTCTCTCTTTTCCTAATAATTCAATTTTTCATTCAATTTGTGTTTTAATGACAGGAAATTGAATTAAATCTTTATTGAGATAATTATTTTTCATTAAAATGCATTCAATTCTATATTTCAATTTTTAACATTAAGTGTCATTTGGAGTCCAAATAAGAGTCTAAACTCTAACACCGGTACCTAATATAGAGGATCGTTAGCTGAGAGCACATCCATTGCTATTATCTACAGCCTCTGTGAGCTCTAACTCTGAGCATAAGAAAATTGTTGCGAAGTTCTGACTGTTGGCCATAAATAATGGAAACAATTCAATAATAGAGCGAAACAGAAGAGACTAATACTGTTAGACATGAGAACAGATATGAGAGAAGTTTATTCGATATAAGACCAGAAACTCTCAAATAATAGCAATTATTGTTTGACTTCTACTTAAGTCACAAAAATATTAATTATTTTGATATCGATTTTAAGTTTGAGACAAATTACTGTTTATGTGAAAGCACTTGATTTGTGAAGAATAGCTGAACACTGGGAACAGTCATTACTTATCTAAAGGAGTAGTGTTGGCCAATGTTCACTGAAACTCTTCCTGACTCTAATGTCTGTATTGTTGGCTGTATTGACGGCACTGTTATCTAATATCTATAGCTTATTGGGAGATATGATGTCTAATAGGAAGGGCTAGTTATACTGTTTGCAAATACTACCGAACTATCGAGAGCTCAGCCGAGTGGACGGTTGGCCCTAATCTTTACGACAGCTCAAAAGGCGAAGAATTAATGTGCGATCAAAGGGATAGTCAGTAAAGTTGATTGTATTTTATTGAGTAGTTAAAGACAAACCCGAGATGTTGTGTGCGGACATGTTTCTCGATTTGGTGGCAGTGCTCGCTCTGGTAGAGACATCCGGGCCAAGTGCACTTGTATATTATTACTGCAATAACGTGATAATTAAATATTCAGATCTTATATTAAACGCCATTAAACCGCTATTTAATGGCCAATAATTGCATTTACATTCCGGAAGTCGCGGCGATTTGGGACTACACGATAGCGACATCAGAACCATTGCGGCCATACAGTCGTCCATAACGTCGTCTTCCGAATTACTGGGCCTTCGCTTTCGACCACTGAATAGCAAATACGACAATGAATTAGTAAACAAAAGCCAATTGAGTTTATAGTCAATCAATTGTTGTGACGAAGAAAATAAGTGAGAACTACCGTAAAATAGTCGTATGGTTGTGCGCAAAAGGCACTTATAATTTTCTAAATTAGATGCACTTATACTGCAATCAAAAATACTTTGCTTTCAGACCAATAAGAGAGACATAATTAGCAGAATTTTACGCTTTTATATCCAGTGAATATCAAGAGCTCAACTAATGACAGGTCATTAGATGAAAGACTCTGTGCTTAGACAACAGTTCAAACAACGCTGGCATTGGACTGGCGTTTAGTTGGTTATGATGGTTTGAGGACTGGCAGGACTGCAGCCGCAACAGAGCACAGGACACCGACCCAATCATAACTGACAATCTCTGTGCAGAGTTATATGAGGTTAACACGCGATATGATAACAAACGTGTATTTTGACGCTTACTTTCGTTTTGATACCACTCTTACAGTTCATATCGACGTCTAATAGTTCTAAACTGTAATCGTCTGAATATAAAAATTAATCGTTTCTTCTTCTGCTGACGATTAGGATATCTGATCACTGATAAGACGTTTGGCGCTAAAAAAACAGCATAAGTGGAACTGTTTTCCACTTCCACAACAAAAAACAAACTTCAATATAAAGAGTTTTTTTTATCGATATTTTGATATAATAAATATGAGGAAAACAATTCATTTCTCGTCTGTCAGTCATATGTAGTCATAAAATGAGTACTAAATATACTTTCAGAAGAAATACTTTTTTTTTTGGTTATCGTAAAACTGAAATTTTCTTTTGTCTAATGATTTTAATAAAACAGTTTTCGTGATATGTATTGTAAAATAAGTGAAGTATTGAATTTTTAAACACTGGGTGTTTGTTAGCCCCAATTGGCAGCTCTTTTATATCTCATTATTATTATAGATATTGGTTTTGGTGGCAATCATTAGTGATGCCATTCGATGGCATGCGTTCTCTCTCTCTCTCTCTCTCATTTTGACAATTATTGAGAACTAAGTGAACTGGAGCTCAACCCAATTCACTGTTTATTTTAATGTTTTTCTTTGGTTTGAGTAGTTTGTTGTTGATCTTCGCTTTTCAAACAGAAGACTATATATACGGCTCAGAGTCTCAAAGTTGAGATTAACTCAAATCTTCGACTGAGGAGAAGGAAGAGATCGGAAAAATGATGGCATCAGTGAATCGCTTTGAGTGTTTGCCTGCCTTTCATTGAAAGCTACGATTCATTATTGAAAGAATGGAAACGAATAAAAAGAGAATGGATTGGGAGTCCAATGTTGAGATAGCGTCTAATTGGTGGTGCGCTGATGAGGCGCCACAATGACTACAAGTCAATGTGGATAACCTATGCGATCATATGAATACATATGGTATATACCGGTTCTATCGGTTTCCTCGTTTTGGAGCGGACGGCCAATTTCATATAATCTGAACGCAAAGCCCTCTTTTCTTTCTTTCTTTCTCTGTATATAAATATAATTCTCAGACGCTTTTTGCCAAACGGTCAGAGAATTGTGATTATTAGCAAAATATAGTTTTTATTGATGGCCTCTTCCAACAGAGACAGCTCTGGTTCGGCGTCAGAAATAGCCTTCAGCTCATTATTACACAACCGCTTACTATTCAGCGCTCGTATTCAACACCGGCTCCGGAGAGAAACATAACAAAACATAAACTCTACTGAAATTGTATTACAGTGCATGGGATGTCACTTATGCTGAGCGCAGCCAAAAAACTCGACTGAATTATTAAACAATAAAATTTTAAATTAAGGCCCAAAAAATTGCTGGAAAAACGAGTAAAATAGCTCAACCTTTGGTCAATGAGCTCATAAATAATTTTATTATCTTTTTGAGGATCAGTTAATCAATTAATCAATCGATCCTTACTTTACACAAATATTTTCCCTATCAGTCATTTGAAAACAAAAAAAAAGTGAATAAATTACTCAATTTTGTAATCAAGTGGTGAAAAATCTAAAAAATCCGATCATTTAATCTCTAAACAAATCAGTTATTCAGTGATAAGAATGTGTGTGTGCAACAAAGGTATCCATTTTTAACTATCATTTGTGTCAGAATCAAAAGTTATTTCAATGAAATGAATCGATAACTGAATTCATTGTGTGTTTTACTCCAATGACTAAAGTGTTTGCAATTTGAATAATAAGACAATCGCTGCAAACAGTGATAACTAATTGAATCGATAATCAAATCGATGCGAATTTGTGGTGAATTTCGTGTTCACATCTAATAGAATAATAAATCGGAGCCCACTGTAAGGCATAGCCAACACTATTGGAAGAACTACATTTGTAAAGTAGACACAAATGGATAGGAATACAAAAGCATTTTTCAGTTTCAGAGGTTCTTATATTTTAGTGAATGCATTGCACGCAACCGAGAGAACAGAACAGATATGAAGAGAGCAACCATTAGTCGCAATGTGTGCGCAAAAGCTGTGATCGGACACAGAAATTGCAGATTATTTTGGGAATAGTTGTAATCAATAAAAAGGTTCGCAACACAAGAGTTCGGCACTGAATGCGAAAAAGCAGGAAAGGAGTCAACTGAAAGCCAGAGTCAGCTGATTCGCATCGGTTCGACTCTGTCTTCCCTGAGCTGACAGCAGTTTTTGCTTCCTCTTTACCATTGAGTTCGACAATAAACTCGTTATACAGTCATTCAGTTTGTCTTTAATTTGTGGAATAAATTGAGTCCTCACTGTTTGTCACAAATACATAAATATTCGCTCAGCTCTTGACAAGAGTGGACCGATTCCTCTTTTCTAAGCATTTTATTCTTATTTCTAGAGAACAGGAATATAAACAAAACCCAAAACAAACTGACAGCGCAGAAGACTATAATTTTTGCTGACATTCATCTGTTTCTATGCGTTCCTTCTCTGGACAATCAATGCGTGAATAACAGAGCGAAATGTGAATAACTTTATAAATAAATAGCATAAAAAGGAGCAAAACATCTGCATATATACACATAACTAATGCATAACTAAAATACACAACAAATACACAAATAATAATAATATTGTATAATATTATCCTTTTATTCGTAGAAATACTACACTCTTTGATGATAGGGTTAAAGCTTTGAGGGCCTAAAATCAACATTCAAACCAAGAACAAATGGAGAACTATTGCGAAATGCCAAGCCAAACTCAACCCTTTCCTTTTAATGGCACTAATTAGCCTTTTGAGTAAACAAGGACTTTTTAAATTTAATTGAATTTTGTTTTCAGTAAAACTGATTGAGAAAAAAAATCTCGTTTTGAAAGATATGATGAAATTAAATGATTATAACGATTCAAATCTGTTTAATATCAATCTTATTATCGTTCTTTTAATTTCTCCACCATTGGGATGACTAATTAAAAATTTAGCCTTGTACAAACCCAATACATCAAAATTGAAACCTCGATCCACTACCCTCCCCAACATTGAGCTAGAAGGAAAAATTGATTTTCACCCCTAATGTTGTGCACAGCTATTTGCCTCTTAAATGTGTTTAATTCAATACATGTATGAATACAATTGGAGTCTTTATTCTAGCATTTAGTCAAACAAAATCATAAATAAACAGTTATTAGACTGAAACTGACTTATTAGACAAAAGGCAGAGAAAAAAAAGTTAAATAATGTCTCATATAATATGTAATATATTGCATGTAATGTATTGTATGTGTATTCGGTATATTCGGTGACCGATTGACAGCTGAAATAATATTTACATTTAATCTAATGTTAAGTTCATTTCTATTGATTCAGTATTGAAATAGTATTGAAATTACAGTTCAATAATAGAATTTGCAATAAATTCAAGATTTAGAGGTTATTTCGGTCGTAAAATAAATGAATACTCAGAGCCCATCATAAAAATCTGATTACTTATAGAGAATGCACTTATGTTTAGGAAAAAATATTCTTGAATTCAAATCTATGTTTAAAATAATTTTATTCAACAAATTTTAATATTTTAAATGCTAACTCTGTATGGATCTGCACACACATCACACCTGACATTGAAGTCAAGGTATTATTTGATGTATTATTTAGATGTGATAATTAAAAATTTGATTAATAATAGTTCAGTTGTAATACTATTTTCCTTTTTTCTTACAACAAAAATAAAAATACCGGTAATAATAACGTGAAATAATGTGACGTCTATTATAGCCAATGGAAGTGTTTGGGCGCTGGTATTAACTGCTAGTTAAGTAGCGTTGAAGGACATCCACTAAATTTTCTCTCATATTAATAGCCTTTTGACTAAATTATGATTTTGTGGAAGTAATGGAAGTAATGCTTAATAGAGAATATGTTTGCGAAACCATTGAAATAGTAGTACACAATCAGTGGTGGGTTTAGGGATGACTTTGAGTCGATTCTTTACAACAGCTGCGAAAGTCAGAGCTGAGAGGAAGGCCGAAGCCGGCAAGAAGTTGACCTCGAATCGTATGTTTGCCGGCTCTCCGGTTTGTCGACAAGTCTTACATATGAAACGCTATCATAACTGGTATTTCTAACCAATACTCCTAAACAGCATTGAAAGCAAAGCTCTTTAAGGACGCTCTCGTATAACATACTGAATATATGGCACTCGTATGTTATGTCAAGTTTGCTTCATCAGCAGTCAGACCCACCACACAAGATACCTAACGGGCGTCGCCCACCATTAGCCGCCATGTTTTAGCTTTAAACTCATTCGTGAGCGTTGGCCCTGTTTTCTAATCCAATGGCAAAACAAGTGGTATATCAGGTTTTCCTTGAGATACAAGTGTCCAACAATTTACAACTTTACCATTCTTTCGGTTTTAGGTCCGAACACAATGAGTAACGAAATTAGTTTTTTTAAATAATAATTATCTCTTAATGTTGTGAATTTGGTTCAGTATATTCGCACTTCACTCAAACGCTAATAATTATAATTAAACTCGAATTAGTTGTTCACAAAAACAAAGGTTTAAATACTTCTTCTAATCTAACGGAGCATTAAATATAGATTTCTTGAATTTGTTTTTTCTAAACATCTTTTGCTCAGTTTGTAAGTAATTAGTTGTGAGAATCAGTCGTTTAAATGCAAACTACGACTAAACACTGTTTGCAAGAATATTGTGGTACAGAATAAACGGGGCACAGGGCATTGCAAGTGTTGGCAAATGTACATAAACAAAACCAAAGCCAATGTCTTATCCTTAAAAGCGGAAGCGCAGCGAAAGTACTCTTACGTTTAGTTTAAGCGATAATCGTATGCTTTTTACGGATTTACACAGGAATTACATTTTTTCTCGACTCAACTCTTTTTGTGTTCATTTTTCAGACAATATTAATAATAATTTATATGAATTAGAAAAACAAAAGAACAGAACAGCAAACACTCTATAATTAAAGGAAACTCTAGTTTTCTACTACTGTATTGATATTCCAGTTCTGTTAGAAAATAACAGAATATATAAAAAGCAAAAAATAATGGCTTATAGTGTGATTGCGAGCACTGGTTTCTAGTAGTATAGTTCCCCTTCGAATATAATTCAGGTTTTAAAATACAAAAAATGACATAAAATATGGAAAATAATACGATTTGAAAAAAAGCTATTGAAATCTAATGAAATGAACGTACAATGGATTGTATGGACCGAAGCGTAACATTATTTGTATTTTATTTACACTTAATTTTATATTTTATTTTATGTTCAATTGCCTCGAAATTAGGACAAACATTAGTGGATCCCAGAGTTTGTATCCCATTTTGAAACACATAAGTATTTGAGCAAAAAAATATTGTTAAACACAACAATCTTATGTTAAACAAGACTATAATTTGAAGAACTCTTTCTTCAGTCAATTTAATTATTCAGAGAAAAAAATGGGAAAATTATGAATTCAAAAAGAAATTAATGCACATTAAAGGGAAGGCAATTAATGTTACCATAGGATCGGTGTATACAAAAAGAGAAAAAAAATTATTAGCTCTTCAATAGCCGAGAGTCATTTTCTCAGTGTTTCTTAATTTTTAGGTTTTTTCTCTGCATTGGATTTTCAACAAACAATTTTAGCTTAAATTACAATTTGTTGGAAAAAAAATGTAATGCTTTTCGACTGTTCAAACGTTTAGTAAAAGAGTCTCTGATTAAAAACATAATTAACACACTTATAGTTTTCCCTTTTATTCTCATTACTTTGTCTCTGATTTGCAAACACAACACAAAAGCGCTTCACGTATTCACTTGTTTTAAACCACTTTCAGAAGAAGTGAATATTAAGAGATTTTAAGCCAAATCTAAGAAATGACTGAATTATGTCATTCATGCAATGCTTTTGATTAACAGTAATGAAGATTTCGAAACAGACCTCAACTCAAAAACCTTACCGATTATAATATGAGAGGAGAAATGAAAAATTAGTTATTGTTCTCAAAGTATTTCCATTGAATTGCAATCTAAACAATGATAGTCTTCTCTAAGCATTCATTAAAATTAAGAGAAAAACAGTCAAATCTGGTATTGATTCGAATGAATAGTAAATTATAATTGAATTCAAAGCGAAACAAAACAATATTTTGAATAATAAATGAGTCCTTACTTTTGAACAATAGGGACGTCGATGTGTGAACTCATTGAAGAGTTGGACACCGACGACGACATGGATGACGTA
Organism: Oribatida sp.; assembly: GCA_034697865.1. Taxonomy (NCBI): domain Eukaryota; kingdom Metazoa; phylum Arthropoda; class Arachnida; order Sarcoptiformes; species Oribatida sp. The sequence continues at coordinate 24,763 of JAQGAR010000030.1, read as the reverse complement.
CGCCGACGTACAATAGCCGGATCCCCCTGTCCCTCAGCCACCTTTGAGTAGTCTGTGTCGATCTCCTGAAGTCGGGCCGACTTACGGCTCTCCAGAAGTCTTATCTCATCTAACCTTCGCTTTACTTTAATCGGCGTCTGATTTATGAGAGAATTTTGATTACAATTAGTGGATGTGTTGTCGATTGTGAGGAAGACTTCATCGTTGGACACGTGACAGTCGACACGACCCGACACCTCCCTTCCGTTGTAAGTCAAATAAATCTTTTGTCCTTTGTTTAGGTTTGCGATCGACACCGACTGAAATCCGGGTCCAATTAGTTGCTGTGCGGAGTAGTCAAGCGTCACCTTCTTGCCATTGAAGACATTATCGAACAGAACCGAGTAGAGGGTGTCCCTCGTGTCCACACTACTAGTCTTCGTAGCCTTTATTATACCCGAGAAGTAGTGTTTGTCCAACGGAGCGCAGACACGAGTCCCCAAAATCGATCGTTTGGCCAAACGTTTGCCACAAGACATACCTTAACTGTCAATAGAAACTCAATCGCTTCTGCGCTTCAATCCATCGGAGATAACGGCAGCCATGGCTTCAATGGTGGCGATTGTCTAATACTATGTCTTTTGATCACTTGTTTTAAGCGATACATTTGTTTGAATTGAGTCCCAATTAAAACACATTTTGAATAAAAATATTTTTTAAAACTAAAAACAAATTAAAATCTGATGAGAAATATGTGGAAAACAAATCTCTTTGTTTTGGTCCTCAAATACAAAGAGCGAGAGTTTTCAGTGAAGACTAGTTTTCAGTTCAAAAGAGCAAAAAAATATTTCATATAAAAAGCGACACAATTTTCAGCACAACTTTTGCCGATTTGTCGGTTAATTCGTGGATTAAAATAGCGTTTGAGTTCGCACACAATTAAAACCGGTACTAATATTTGGTGCGGTATTAACTGTTGGACTGAATGGTAGTCGACACCAATATTCTTATGTATTGATTGGTTTGATGGTACGGTTCGTATGGTTCACAATAACAACAGTGAGTGCTCTCAGATCTGAGTCTCACTCTCGACAGTGTTGTTGTTGTTATTCTGGTGTCAGCTGTTCGTTCGGTTGGCTGCTGTGCAGAGCCTCCTCTGTCTTACTAGTGCTGCCAGTTCTGTGCCTGTGCTGCTCACCACCGCTCACTGACTCTACGCTCAGTCTCTATGGCCGAATCTGTTACCAATTGAGTGCCGGTTTCTCTCTCTTATCAACAAACAAAAGCATGTGATATAACCGGCATCTGATTGGTGCAATGGCTTAACCCACTTCCCTATTGGCTGTCAATAGCACCAGGGCTTCGGCTGTTCAGAGTGCCAGGGCTCACGGCTGTTGTGCTGCACAACACTGTCAGCGCTGCCAATACCCACACTCACACATCCATTGTATGGCAACGGCTAAGACTCGCACTTAATTCGATTAAATTATATAAACCTTTGACGATAGCCTCTGATTATATTCTGTTCGCAATCCTAACCCCTCTTTGCCTCACATTCCTTCTGTTTCTCTGTCGCTCACTATTTATGACAAGAGTCAGTGAACAGCCATTCACTTCAACCCTCAAACATTTGCATTGGATTCGCACTCTATTCAATTGTAGGCATATCTGTGAGCACTACAGTCGAAGCCGTTTAAAAGGAATTGGGTTTGGCTTTAATTCAGCTATAATTTGATTCTACAAAAGATTGCTATTCTTTTGGAGTTTTGTCATAAAAAGCATTATTTTTGTATGAGAACCGGTGGTGTGTCGTCAATATGACTCACGTCGAGAGCCGGTAACTTTCCATAAACTGGTTTAAAGCGAGTCGTGACCTGAACTGCAATCCCAATATTCTAATGATTTGTTACTAAAAACTGGACGAACTTTAATCCTGAATGTGTGACATCAGGTCTGATTCAGGCCTTCCCCAGATCTCTTACAGGAGTCAGGCTTTCGTGCAATACAAAGACACCAGAACTAACTAACCGTTAAAGTTGTCAAAAGTTCACAAATATATTATGCGCAGTCGGGGGCCCACACACACAAAGCTCACCATGATGATTTTCACGCAAATTTTGCATACTATGAGCTGAAAATATTTTCCTCAAACCCGGTTAACTGCTGTAAATTTTTCATCTCTTTCTATTAATTAAAACTCAATTAGCATGGACATTTAAATTGATTGCATAGCCTTATAATAGCTCAGAACAAGTAATTCTCTGGGAATTTATTTATTTTATTCTTCTGTTTCCAGTTTACTGCTTCTCATACAACAGGGATGAGAGTCGTGAAAAATGAACTGTCCATTAAATGGTTGGACGCTTGGCAGCACCGCCTGAGCCCGGAGCACAGCACCAACCGCTGCACTACTTCTTGAGAGAAAAAACTTATGAATTATTGCATTGAAAATAGGATTTGAGCCGCAATTGAATGGGTGTTAAACATATTAATAGAATCGCTTTTTTAATATGAATTCTCACTTTTATTGTCGATTCGAACGATTCAAGCGCTCAAACAATCTGTGCATTAGATTTTCAGAAATGATTGGTCACGTCTTGGCTATAACCCACTACAGGCCAGTCAAAAGTCAAGACAAGAAATGTTATATTTATTTATAGCTAACTGTTAAGCAGATAATGAAATGTGACACTCATTTCATTCATTTGAAAGTTGTTAAAAAGAGATGTGACTTTCTTTGACTTTTTTACAGCACAGTTGAGAAATGCATTGAATTCGAGCACAACTGCTCTGACATCAGATTTAAAGGCAATTGCAAGAGAAAAGGTTTAACTAAAACTGTAAGGCTTTGCATGTAATGCAATATAACTGACAATATTTTAGACGCGTCTCTACTCATGAACTCAAACACTATATAACTGTTAAGCAATTGACACAATATTTCTTCAGTAGTTTTTTAAAGCCATAAAACTAATGTTAAAGCAATAGATGACTTAAAAATCAAATGCTCCAAAGACTGACTTTCTCCTGAACTCCCTCTCCTTGTCTAGTTGACTATCCCTCCCTCTCCTTGACTTAAGTAGATATTATACATTAGTTGCAGAACAGAACTCAATTTATTTTTATTTTATTTTAGTCACAATTATAAATGTTTCTGTGATATGTCTTTGGAGTGAAGTCTAATCCACTGCTTTTCTACAATTCATTCTTCAAAGACTTGAATTATTTATGTTAAAGCAATTGAAAAATTAGAACCAAAAGCCTTTAACTGTCTTAAGTTAAGAACATATTTCATTTGTTTCCATTCCAACAGTTAAGACATGTTTTTTAGACCATATTTTAATTGCAGTAATGCTTTTCAAGTCTAAAACGAATTTCTGACAGATCTGTCAATTTTCAAGGATTTTAATGTTTAGGCAATAGTTAAGGAATTTTTATCGATTTTTCAACACTTTTTTGCGCTGACATTTGTGTTAAAACAACTCTCGAAAAACTGACTCAAACGATAGAACTGCGGAAAAATGTTTTAATTTATCCAAAAGGAAATCATTATTAATGAAAATTATGTGCACTTTTTATTTGGAAAATCGCTTTTTGTTGTATGGCATTGTGGTTGAGCTCAAACCGAACCACTTGTTTATGATATCATAAATGTTATCAATTCTAGTATTTAACGCCATATGCGGACCTTACTGTACGTCAATGCACTCGTCAAATGCGAGTCTGATCTGTTGTCAAAACTACAATCACTACTAAATTGTGTAATAGAGTTAAAGAGCAGAACATTAAACTCAAACTCATCTAATCAGTGGTTACTCTTCTACTATGTTTTGAGGTTTTAAAACCAAAATAAACTCAAAACAGACTCTGAGAGCAATCATTGCAACTGATATTTTGGACAAACAATTTTCAAGGCTTCCACACAATAAGTTTTTTGAGAATTGAGGATTTTATGCGATTCAATGCTATCGTTTGGGTTAAATGCCTGACAAAACTAAAGCGAACAAGTGATCGCATCTGCAAATGTCATATCCTTTGACTAGAGATACGACATATGAATGATAATAATTATAGACTAGAAGTTAATCGTTTTTATCTCTTTTTCCAATACTTTTCATCAAAATTTATTTCTCAATAAACAACGAAAAACATAATTCTGACATAACTGCAAAGTTTATGGGAGAGGGAGACAAGAAGTAAACAGTACGGTCTTCTAGAATTTTGCCCTTCCCTACTCTTATTCCCCATACATTCCCTTCACGAATCTGTACTATCTGTTCCACAGCTCTTCCTCTATTCCTCTTAGCTTTTATGCTCAGATGTTTACATTGATTCTAAAAGCCGAGACTACTCCTACCTTTGCTATTGAATGCCGGCTCCCAACTCAGTAATCACTATGAATTCAAGTCTGGTTTTGTGGCTTTCTTTGATATACCAGCGCTGGTATTACTGTTCACACAAACTATTCTTTAATTCTTAGCCAAACTATAAAAAGGCATTTAATGGCCAAACAGTTTTGCACAGTTGGGTCCAACACTTGAGTTGAGGGCCAGTTATTGATCGAAACGATTATAATTGTGATTATTCTCAATTAAAACATAATTTTTTTAATTGGATTACAAGAAATGTGGGTTTCCTTAAGACATTAGTCGAGAAAACATATTTTCATTTGTCTCTTATCTGCATTTTTAAGGGGAATTAGTTTTGGTAATAAAACTCAATGCCAGAGCTCTGAATGTCGAAGGGTTTGGCAGTGAAGTTGGGTGTTATGAAACCACTGGTGGTGACCATAGAGCCGGTTGGGCACTACTTACAAACACGACTCTTCTAATATTCAGTTAAATCAGTATTGCCTTTAACTGCATATAAGAAGCGTTCAGTTATTCGGCGCTCAACTATGAGCTCGACTTCCGAGAAAAAAGTCCAAAGAAATCGATTTACTTTTAGCGAGAAATTCAATGCATTCCTATTCTGCCATTTTTTATGCGACTTTCTTATAGTCTTGGCTTTTGTCGCCTCCCGCTATCTCATACCGAGGCATTAATTCGTTTTACACTTAAGCGTTTAGTTATGTTATAGAGCCGGCGATATACCGGCGCTTCATATTATAACATTTGTAAAGATGCAACAAAAATAGTATATAATACAGAATATAATGCAAAGCTATAGTTCACGAAATGCAGACATAAATCACTTATTGATGGCTAATACTGAAGTCACGAACCGATTCCTCTATTATAATAATACCATTAGTGCCAACCTTTTAGGCTATTTTTCTCTCATTTACTCTCTTCTTATCGATTTCACCGTTTTTTGTTGTTTTTTAAATTCACTGCAATTTATTCTTTGGATTTCTCTGTTTCTGGTTTTGTGTATGTAATTAATCGCAACCGGATTTCAATTCTTTCGATACATTTCCACTTTTATTCTTACGTCAAATCAGTCTTCTTTCCAAATCACTACATAAACATAAAACCCTTTGCAGGGGCGTAGATGGCCAAGGGGGATGTTGGAAAGCTTTTAAATTGAAAATCGCGAATGGCCGTAACCCAGTCTAAGTGTGTAAAATAGGAAACTGACTAGACTAATTTGGATTTCGGCCAGGCATAAACACGTTAATTAAATCCGCCCCCAAAGTCTCTTTTGAAGATTCTTTGAAAGTCAGTCGACCCCGACTTAGAGCGAAGACTACCCTTACGTTTATAATCTAATCTAAATTCAATTCTGAAATAACTTTTTTGAAACTAATTAAAAATTAGAAAATTTTACAGTTTTTCAAAAAACATTTCAAAAGTTTATTTTTTATGTCTTTTTATGTCGATCTGAAGGATGTCCTCAGAGATAAAAACAAAACTTCTTCACTTCCTTTTCTTTTTCTCTCTTTTATGGTCTTTTCAACTCTCAGTTTTATTTTTGTTATTTTTTTAAACTCTCAAAGAATTAACGTAAGAATAGACCTCAAAAATGGATAATTCAACAATTTATAAAAGAATTTCTTTTGAAAACAGTCTTTTCTATCTAGTCATCAATTTTTCTTATTCTTTGGATCTATTTTATCAGAAAACTCTCTTTTCCTGAAAACTGTTTTTCTTAGAGCGAAGAGAAGAGTATTTCAACAGAAATCATATGAAAAGAACACAACAGTGAAAGTGAGTGAACACAAAATTCAGCTCAAAATTAAAGATAAATAACTAAATTGAATAAAAAAAGACGACAAAGTTATTACAAACTGATGTCTCACTGAAACACAATTTTTAGAATTTGCTTTGAGTCCAACTCAACAAAAAATAATCTTTTAAATGTATTTATTATAATTTCCTGCAATTAAAATTATCAGGCACAGAATCAAAATTAATTACCAGCTCGTTTACTGATTTTCACTATTAATTCAAGTAAATTATCGAAACTTCTTTGTAGAGACAAATAAAATTATATCCAGTGATGGGTATAGTTGGGACTAACTCATTCTGTTCCCAAACAAGTCAATTGTGAGCTAGTACATTAGTGTGTTACAGATCCAAGATTAGTAATTCTAAGTCATTGAATAATTCATTTGTGAAGTCAAAGGATAATTGGCACCTGCAAGGGCTAAATTTAAGTTGTCATATATGCCTTGAAACCTTTGGGTAAACTCCCGATGGCCACCACTGAGCACAAACACTATTTTATAGCATATCGTGACTTTTGTTAATTTTTTAGGCTTGCATTCATATATTTGGCTCAAAATAATAATTTAGATTTTATTTTTAATCCGAAATGTTTTTAAAAGCAAAGCTTCTCTTTATTCAAACATATATTCATTATTCAAATTAAAATTATCGCTGAAAATGAGTAAAACTTCTGTTTTCCGCAGAAAACAAAATAAATAATTGCTTTGAAAATTCATGCGAAGAAAATGATGATTAAATTTCTGATGAAAATAAAATAAAAACAGTTATTCATTATTAAAAAACAAAGTAAAATATAATAACGGTTTTGGTTATCGGATTACTTCTAGAAATGCTTTTTTAGTCAAACAAATGCTAATTATTTTCCAATTCGTTTTCAAAGCGCAAAAAACTAAGAAAAAAGTGCAGAGAATTCAATACTAATTGAATGCGAAAAACAATACTCCATTGCGATAAACATCTTTTTAATAATTGATAGATAAATGAGTGAAATGTAACTCAATATTTGCTCAAATGATTTGGTTTCAAGTATTTCAGCAGTTTTTTACTCCAAAGTTATTATCATTGAGTGAATAGTTAATATGACAGTGCATTTGAAGCACTATTCCCTCCCAATAGTGAAAGTATGTGCAAATTTATTCATCAGATTTTAAGACTGAAAACCAGGACAAATAGAGGGATGAAAGTACTCGAGTAAACTGTGTTGAAGTGGATATGAAAAATGGTTTGCCATAAATCAAGTAAAATAAATGTTTGCAATTAGAATATCTGCTCATCTGATTAAACAAATTTATGTAATTAATTACTTTGTCCATTCGCTGAGTAACAAGACTAAGCACCATGTTTAATTAAAACCGTTCTGGCTTAAAACTGCTTAAAAGTAAGAATTAAATCAAATTAGAGCACTCAATCAAAATTAGGGCTGGGTCATTGCAAAAAGTTTTAATTATTAAATAGAAAGAACACTCTTTCAATGTTGTTCTGTAGGTCTCCAAAGTTGCTATAGATATTAATTTCAATAAAAGGCTATATTGAAATTCACGCCCAGAATAAACATATAGATGTACATCCGCATTTGAATAAAGTCCACAAAGCTATCATCATTGTTATCTTGCAAGTTTGAGCAATCGATTTGTTGTTGGCCACAATTTAAAGCAAGGTTTTAGTAAATGATGACAAAAGGAAAGATTATAATCAGTTAATTAGAAAATTATATTGAATTCGTTTTTAATGATTTAAGTTTGATCTAGTGAAGATTAGAAGAATTTTGCCGTTTTATTGCGATTTTAATCTTTAAAAATTTGCAAAAACGGGTTTTTAATCCTAGTTTTATCATTTTATTATTAAGCAACGCTTCATTATTTGATAGATTAGTTAGGAATATAGCGCTGAATATCGAGTAAATCCAGAGTTTCCTCAATTATTCAATAGAAAGGCATTCATAAAATAATCGCATAAATAATGAATTCATAGTATATTTTCATTTGGTTTTCATAACTGATTTGTTTGATATCTAAGCGAGTTTTCACTGACAAAGCAATCTATGAATGAATTATAATTAACATTTAAATCGCTTTGTTTTGGTCGACCAGTTGTTCATTCCCTTGTCATTAATGCTAAACCCCTTCACAGTTCAACATTCGGATTAAATTCTCGTTTTTCATTTAAAACTTAATAACATATAATTGGTCGATAAAAAATGTTTTCTTTTTCAAATAGATGTCTAGTTTTTAAATTATTGTCGAAAATAAGGGAAAATTGTTGTCATTTGTTGACAGTTGAATAAAACTTAAATAGACAAGAATAATGTAATTAATTCAAATTATACCTTGTACTATCTAGTATATCTAATTTGTTATCAGTACTTTTCTCATAATTGGTAACAATTTTTGGTAAAGTTCTCAAATTATTATGTATGCCATCCATCTTGTCATCCATCTTGTCATCTTGTCATCTCTCTCTCTCTCTCTCTCTCTCTCTCTCTCTCTCTCTCTCTCTCTCTCTCTCCAAATACCTTAAAATTCATATATTCGATGAAATATTAATGGAATGAAAATAATTTGCATTTATAACAATCATATGTAAACCCCTTTGGGATTTTGCCAGTGGATAGCTAGGGATCTGTTGTGATGGTCCAGGAAGGGTATTAAACTATCCGTAACAGTGTTAGTGAAATGTGTCTGATAAGTTGAGTGTTGAATATTTGGAATTTGAAAGTTTTCATAACATATCTGTTAGATTACGCCAAAAGTCAGTTAATATTTATTCTGGTATACGATTTTGAGAAAGTTGTCAAAAATTTCATCGAATCATTTATAATAAGCGATAAGTATTATAATTTACAGCAGAGTTGAGTCAATTTTGGTTTTTAATAAGTGTTGCCTCAAAAATGTTCAAACGTTATAGTCTTCAAACGTTTGCTACTTTTTAATAGAAATAGATTTCCATCTCTGACCTCAAAATTTAAGGCTAACTGTAAACAGATATGACATGCGATCAATAATATTCTCGACTCTAAAAGAATAAAAAATATTTTCCATTTTATGGTCTTTTGGAAAATTGAATACAAAATGAAAGCCCGAATCCGATTCTCAAATGAAGTCCTTTTGGATAATGCATTGCAAGTCATAAGAAAAGCAAATATTCTCAAACGGAATCAAATAAATTTAAATCATAAGACTTTGTAATTCAAAAATATTACTCAAACTTTTCCTTAAATGTTAAAGAAATTGATTTAAAAGTAGAGAATAGTTTTCATTTAGCATTCACTCAATGTTTTACTCCATTCACAAGACGTTATATTCTGTTATATTCAAGAATTATTTGATATATTTTTTTGTTAAAAACTGTTTCAATAAAAGTGAAAGATATACACAAATCAATAGTAATTTTATATAAATGGAAATAATACAAAGTCTCTATAAAAATGATGAAAAAGAGGACAAAAGTCTAGACTCTAAGCAAATTATGGATATTTACAGTTAGGACTTGTCTTCAAATGAATAATACATTTATTATTTTTGAAGTCATTTTTATATTTATTCAATGATATGTCAATGAAGGAGAAGAAATAATATTTCACTGGACTATTGGATAACGTGTAGGAACGGGTGCTGGAAATTAATCTGATTGCTGGGAACGGTTTGGAAGAAACTCTCACACAACAGTTGAATAAGAAATTAAGGAATTAAACTAAAACCCATTCATATAATGCCATTAATATGCGTTTGGGAAAAATATGACTTTAGATTAATTTGGTGTTTGGGCTCAGCCTTAGCTCAGCTTTAGCTCTTGGATAAAAGATTTTTCTTCATTTTTTCAGATTATAAGTCACGAGTTGTAAAATTTCTAACGATTCAAATTTTTTATTCATCAGATATAAGAAATAATTAAACTTTTTTGAAAGTTAATGCATTTATTGCGTTATTCTATACAATAGTTTTCAATTCATTGAAGAAAAAACTGTTTTTTAAAGAATGAAATTTAAAAAACGTCCTCAGAATAGAAATATTGAAGTAATCAGTATTAAAAAGCAGAGCACACGGGTATTATTCATACTATTATTATTGGATTGCCATAAAATAATGGACAGAATTATGAAAGAAATGTTAGACTGGTCTGACGTGAAACAGATGTTTTAGACTTAATTCGATTCTTTTAGTAATTTTAATTTAAACGTTATATTAAAATGAATTTTGTCTCTCAATATATTTCAATCTTTTGTTTGTTTCCGAGTAATTTTGATGCGTTAGTCGTGTGAATGAAATCTCAGCCCTAATATAGAGAAGGAATTGTATGGAAATTGTGTTCAAAAAAGTAATGAACTGTAAGCTCAAGAGTTGGGCAAAAATATCTCTTATCATTAACTCCACTCCAGAGGAATGTTTTTATCAAAATTCATGTGAAAAAGGTTTAGATTAAGTTTCAAAATTTCAGAGGAAATAATCCGAGAGTTACTTCTATCGAACAATTTTTGCTCTATTTTTCTCGAAAGTCTAAATTCTCAACATTTTTCATTTGTGAGCCCTCTGTCAGCACAGAATAAGGCAATGAAAAACGTATAAAACTTCTAATATCATTTCTCTCGAGTTTTATTTCTTAGCAATTATTCTTAATGTGGACCCAAATGTATAACTTTATCGTTTATTGAACTGAATTCGCATTCATTCAAAATAATCCTTAAATCGGATAAAAGGAAAGCCATTACACACACTATTAGTTAATAATATTCAATAATAATCCAATAATTGTTAATCGATATTAAAATAAATGCTTTATTCAACCCTTTCCTACTTTACAACTAATTAAGAGACGGCATTAACTCAGTTATTGATAACTAATACTGATTGTAACACTGAGGCTGTCCTCTATTGGAAAGGGAATTACCATAAAACTGATCAGAGTTGTCTCCTTTTGAGGTCAATGAGTTGTTGGCGAATAGTAATCGTCAATCTTATTGTAGATCACTAATCGGCTCCGGCTCTCAATCAGCTCAGATATATTTCGTTCATTTGATTTATATATCTTTTGATTCATTTGATACGAAGATATGGATGTCTTATAATAAATAGATATCTTTTGGAACCGCATTAATAAATTACTTCAAACAATTTGCATACCATTTATATCTGTATTGAATTTCATATGAAAAAGAATATTCTTGTGATGCATAGATGTGTGTAATAAATCTTCAAACTTGCAATTTATTGTAATGTTTCTATTTTTTCCTTATTCTCTCTTCAATTACATTAAACCAAACAACAAATACTTCAAACTGTTGTCTCTTTTATTTACAAAAATAGTGTTTTTCAAAACAAATTAAACAGAACTTCTAGTGTTTAAAAAGTTTCTGTTGAATTTGTTTTCATTAATCAAGAAAAAGGGGCCAGGCTAATTAATGTTTCCATTGAATTGAGTCAGAAAGTCAACTAAAACTTAAAATTTCTCAATAAAACTTTGTTTAGTTTTGTTTCGTTTCTATTATTAATTATAATTTAGTCGAAAATATTGACTCATCTATTGAATTGCTTCTGGGAATTACCATTATTTCTTTGGGCTCTACTCTATTGAGACAAACAATTGGGAGGGAATGACGACAACACTGTTGGCAAATAACAAATATAGCAACACATTGAACACAAGTCCAACACTTATTAATTTATCATATTTTCGATACAAATATTTAATGCATTGAATCAATGATAAGAATATTGTATTCAATGAAAATGAATTCAAACTCTGTCTACGAATTGACTCATTCACGGAAAGGGTCCTCCAATTTAGTGACAATTCATTTTGTTCCCAGAAATGCGAGTATTGATTAAATGAAACTCATGTCTCTACCAAATGTTAAACGAAGTGTGTATTCTTGTACATTTGGAATAACCTAAGAATGAACCCAACCAGTAACTTGCTTAGTGCAGATCTGTATTATTCATATTCAGTATTGATTGGGCTCCTTCTCAGAAAGCTGACAAAAATTATCTTTCACATTAATCTAATAGAAACTACGCTCTAAGACGTTATTCTCCTGAGTAATTATTAGTTTGGGTTACTGAAAACTAACTTGATTAAAGCTGGCAATAAAGAGCTTTTCCCAGCTGACTTCATCCATGGAATACATTGATAGACCATTAAAAAAGATAAATTTACTCCGAATTCAATTAACGTCTTTCCAAACTTCAACTAAAAGCAAATTTAAAAGCAATTAATGATTAAAAAGCAATTAAACGTTGTTTACACCGATAATATTGGACTGACATTAATCTTATCTCTTTTGAATAAAAATCTTCTATGAATTTGTTGACGAATACGTAATTATCCTTCTCCTCGTTTGATTTCACCTTCAGTCAGTGCTCATCTGTAATAGACCTTGTACAATGTATAAGGTTGTGTGATAATGTAATACATCATCAATAAACTTCAACAATGTCGGCTTAAGAGCTTAAGTATCATGCTCATTTAATATTGACGTTTTACAAAATTTAATTGATTCTGAGATATCGCTAATAACCAGTGTCGAGTTGTGGTGATACCATCAATTCTTAAGCTTGGTCAAACTTATTAATATTCATAAGGGAAATGAATTAATTTTGGTTTAGAAAAAGTTTCGACAATTAAAGGAACTATCAATTTCTCATTAATATGTGCGTCCATTCAAGACTTATCACAATAGTTATGATAATTAGAGATAACATTCGAATAATTAAATGTTTTTTCATCGCAAAGACATTATAAGGTCTTTAACTCCTTTGATATAATAGTAAACTCGATTATATCCATGAAATTATAGAGTCATTCAAACTCAAGATTTATTATTTTCCATTCAAAAGCAACAAAAAAAGTTTAACTTATTTTTCGACTGACTATCAAATCATTTCTTGAAAGAGATAACTATTTATTATTGCATTTAGTTTTTGATTTCTTCTCCTGAATGCAAACTTAAATTAAATTCTAATAATTTATGCAAAACTTGTATTGTGAACTAAATTATGATTATTTCAGATATAAATTGAATAAAATTATAAATGAATTACAAAACTTATTGTTTAGACGTCTATACGAATGTTATTCACGTGGATATAAATTAACAAATTTCTATTGCAATAAATGGCTTTACTTCAGAATATGAAAAGGGAGAGAGAGAGAGAGAGAGAGAGAGAGAGAGAGTCTTATCGAGATAGCAATTAACAACACATTAATGATGATTACTGGAAATGATTGCAATCCTAATGAGTATCTATTAATTATTTAGTTATCTTTCAATTGACTTATCACTGGTTGTGACTGATTGGAGTGAATCACAAAATCCTTTCAATGTATTACTCTTTGAATCGGAATTTTTCAATAATTTTATTCAATTTTATAAATTGCTTTTTGACGCAAAAAAATCATTGGTCTAAAAGTTTGAAAATCAGGAAATTTTCTGCGATTTCAACGATAAATTACAATCAAATACTATGTATTTGAAGAAATACCAATATTCACAAATAAATATACATTAAACCATATGAGAGGAACTGCCTTTTCAAACTACATGATCCTACGTTTGTCAATATTACAGATTTGAGGAATAAAACGATTCAAAGTTGCATTTCATTGCAGTCAAACAATAATATAAGAAAATGTAGATTTATTGCACATTTAGTTAATTCATTGCAATTTTACTAATTTTTCGATAATAATCATTCAACTTTTGGTTGAAATTTAGTCATTAAACAGTTTTTTGTTTGTCTTTTGTTTTGATTTTGTTGACTTTGAAGATGTTTTTCTCCAATTACTTGAGAATTAATATCGAATTTCAAAAGTAATGAAACTAATAAACAATGAAATATGGCTTCAAATCTATTGTTTTTTATTTCTAAGCAAAACTAAAACTTAAGACATTTGCTGAGAAATTGGATGAAATTACGATTGTCTTTATTTTTCGAAACCTTTTTTTATTTCAAATTTATTTTTATGTTTCTCTTCCACCAGAAAACTCGACTTTAGTTTTGTTGTGAACTACTTTTAAGCTATAATTTATTTTTTTCTCAAATAATTGCGAAGAATTGACACAAACTTTACGTGAATTCACTGAAGCTTTAAATCATATGTAAAATAAAGTGTTTTTTTCGAGCAAAATCTTATGGATTAAAAACAATATAAATTATTTATGAACTCAGAGTTCTCTCACATCGAGTATTAATATTTTAAAGACTGAGTACAGAAAACTCTTGAATTTGTAAGAGATTTTGCTATCCATTGAAAGATGTGCCCCATTTTCGCTGTGAGCCCAGTGCTGTTAAGCACTGGTTTGTTTGGTCGAGTGTTTACTCAATATAATGTATGACTTGAATGTAATATAAAAAATTATTTCATATGAAAATTCCTGTTTCTCTAAAATAAATACATAAAAACGAATATAAAAATCAGATAAAAAATATCTCAAAATTTTACTTTTATAGCAATCAAAGCCCAAAAAGAAAAGGTCTTAAATAAAAAATTCGCTCACTCTTTACAATAAGGACAGACATTGATTTGATTGAGTTTTTATGTAATAGCGTTTCGACTAAAAGTTTCATCAAATAAAAGGTTAGGCTTTTAAGGAGACAATAATTTCGATGATAAGTGAGCCCTAATATTACGTTAATATAAAAAATGAATTCGACGCCCGAATCGGTCGTCAGTCAGAGCCAAATGGCTTCACTTTATTTCCATCCATACATTTGTGGACTGTTTCTTTTGCGAACTCACTCTGTCTTCAGTCAAATTTTTTGTCTGATCCCATCATTTTTTGTGTCCAACTTTATTGCAAAATAGATGACTGAGTGGAGCGCATCGACACCTAAATTCATAAGTAATTATCTTCTGGAACGGACATATACTGATCCAATCAATCTTTATATTAGATCCAAAGCCTGTGCTTAAGTTCAACTTTTTGAGGACTCGTACGCCGAGTGCTTAGAGAAACGAAATTCTTAGACATTTGATACGAGGAAAAACACGTCCGAAAAAGTTATTAAGTAATTAAATTGAATTTCATATTCTTGGTATTTATTTGAACAAGTGTATAATTGTTTCATAAAATTAATGTTTTAACTCAACTTTATTTGTTTTTGGGTATAATTTAATCGTTAAATTCAATTAATTTATTATTTTTTGGTTTTGTTATAAAATTCGTTAATGAGTTTAATATCAAGAAATCTTTTGGTAGAAAATAATTGCCGATAATTATTAGTAAAACGAGATTCGTCTGTAAGTCAAACACGAAAACAATTTATAAAATGCTCGGAATGAGTGTAATCTTCTCTTCATTGCTATTCAATGTCTTATCAAAAAGCAAAACGTTTTGGGTTTTTCTCCCCAATCGTATTAACCGCTGAAATACGAGTCGCCAACAAAAATAAGTTGGCTTTCAATTGACTGCTAAACAAAGACTTAATTTATAAGAAAAATACATCAAATTTATATAATAATATGGTTTTGCTGAAAGGTATGTGCCGTTCGTTGGGTTCTAAGTATTCGCCGTTTGTTGGAACTGAGAATTAGTGATACAATCGATGCAATGATTCAAACAATTTGTTGCAAACATTCATCAGATTACAGAATAAATTGTGAAATGAATTTCCACTATAGATTTGATCTCTAATGATATTATTTTAGTTTTTATTGTTCATAGAGTTGTTGTTTGGCTTTGAATTACAAAGAATTTCATTATTCTTTGCAAATAATAACTTAATTATTAGAAGGAATACGAGTTTAGTTTTGCTTTTGTTTTATTGATATTTTCAGGTCTTTGTTCTAAGAATCTGTTTATTTCATAACTGAATGGATGAACAGAACTGAATATAAAATGAAATTCTTTGTCAATAAATAATAAGAAAGATTTGAGTGAAAATCCATTCGAAATGAAAAATATTTGAATTGATTGAATGGAAACGAAGTCAAAAACAAGAATAAAATGCGAATTTTGTTCTCTTCCTTAAGAATGAAATGAATTTCGGGACCATTTTTAAAATAGACTCTAAAAATAGTGGAATAAAGAATTGGTTTTGATATTAAAGATTTTCTTTCCGCACAGCCCTAAATACTAAATCCTTGTAAACAGGAGTAATTGGATGCCAGTTCTCAACAAAAGCCATTCCCTAAAGGCTTCAAATATTTATAACCAATTGATGAAAGAATTTTAAATTTTCTTCGTTGACTCGAATTAACTTTAAATCTCATAAATATTTTCGAAGCTTTGTTTTATTAGCGAATCAGAATTAGTGAAGCGTTTCTTGTGCTCAAAAGTAATCATGGTCTTTATTACAAGTAATGATCAATATATTAATGTATTTCATAAATTAAATATAAGTTTTTAATACAAAAAAATTGTGTTTTCTTTGAAACCCTAAATTGTGACATCGATTCCAGGATTTGCTTTAAGCCAAATGAAAGTAAATTTAAGTATAAATAAGACAAAGTTTGGGGAAAAGACTAAAAGTAATGAAATGTTGTTTAAAATGAAAATATCACAAAAAAAATTGAAGAAATCTTTTGATAAATTAGCGAAGAATTTCTTAATTTGTGGTAAAATATCCTAATATTTGTACATTCAGTGAGTCATATGAGTCTTATCTCTTATTGTGGATCAGAAAAATGTGTTTTTTCCTTCATTTCGTTTTTCAAACACTTATTGATTGGAAAAAAATATAAAATAAAATCAACGAAAAAGTGAAATATCTCTTAAATTAATAAATATATGTCATATGAAAACCTAAATTTATTTTTCCTTTTCGAGCAGAGATTTCTCTCTGAATACTAAATGGAAATAATTTTTCTTTCGGAACGACTTTTGGCAGAAAAATCGACGTTTGAACTGAAATTCGTTGAATCTGTATATAAATGAGAAAAAAGTCGTTTAAATTCATTAGTATTCTTAAAATTGCTTCTAATTTGAAAATAATTCAATAGAGTGTCCAAAATGGTTATTGTCTTTACCTTCGATTAGGTTATTATTCATTTTTCTCGGTGGAAGAGCACAGTGTTTAGCGCCGACACAAGCCTTCAATTTGTTGAGCTGTCGTCTCAACTCTTCCAAAGTTGTGAACTCGAGATCATAAACAGAATTTCTGAGCTAAACATTGAACCGAAGATAATTGAAGACAAAATGAGACACACGTTATATACCATTAATTATATGGAAGAGAAAGAAAGAGAAGATATTTATTGAATGCATGAATCATTGAATCTAAATGTGTGTCCAAATGGTATGTCGAGAACTATTGTATGGCTCAACGTCTCCCAAATGATCCATACAATAGGAGAGAGCACAACACACAATCGACAGGCATGTGATTCAACAATCAATACAAGAGGTAAACGAGTATTAAAAGAGTAAGAAATATATTTGTAATTGTACCTGATATGGATCTGTCAATAAGTTGTAATAAGTAATAAAACCGGTGACGAACTCGCAGTAAAGATAATTATGAGTTGAGTTTATTGTTCGCAAACACCAGAAACTATTGTTGTTTGAGTTCTGGCAGAAGCAAAACGGCCCTTCTGTTTATAGCAAGAACAAAACATTACAGTTAAGACATGTCAGAAGACGATAAATGATATCTATTAACTTTATCTATCAATTTATTATTGAATTGTAATCTCGTTTCTCTCTTTTGCTTTTCTCGTCTGCCTTTCAGTTAAATATAATTATTTAATTTAGAAGAAAAATCAAAAGACATTTATATAATATTTGGAGTTGCCATCAAGTAATTGATCCAAGCTCTTTCCTTACAGGACTGTCTGCAGTTTATTAGAGTTTCACAGCTCTTCTATTATAAAACAATACTCGAAAGTAATTGAAAATTGTTTTTCGCAAAATTTGATAACAAGTTTACATTAGAGCGACAACACATCCATCAAAATATCAACAAAAAGAGTTTTTGAGCCTTCATTTTGAAGGAACGAAAATGTGATTAAAAAATTTGCTGAACCCCTAAGAATGAGTGGTTTTCTCCAAACTTATTATTAACTATTTTATTGTGTTGTATCGCAAAATGTTTTGATTTTTATCAAAAAGTTTGTTCACTATTTACACGCAAACAACTCTTCGTTTGGTTATTATTCGCTAAAAACTCAATTCAATAATAAATGGCTTTGTTTTGCGTTAAATCAAAAGAATATTTTCTGCTTTAAACGAGAAAAATGATTGAAAATAGGCCTCGAAGTCAAATAGCGATTGAATGCTAACCCAAAAACTAGAGGAATGGCGAATAAATTAATTTTGGTAATAGACTGGAGAACAGAATTATTATAAATTAAAATTTTATTGATTGACAACTCTTTTGACTACTTCTTCACAATTAATGAATATTCGCTCTAATGATGAGTTTGAGTATAAAGAAAATGCTTTCACTTAAAGGGAAAATACATTTCCTTCTTCTTAAGAAAGAGAAGGCATTAATATATTGTTTCAAAAAGAGTGGATTTGATGTAAAATTGAGCTCAGATTCAGTCCATCTAATGATTATATCGAATGATTTGAAGTTTGATTCCTAAAGAATAGCTATAATAATAACAATAATGGGAAGGGATTACTTTGCCAGCGATTTCCAGAAATGATATGTTCTGGTCGTTGGCTAATTCTGATTAATCTAGCTAAGAACCTAAAAAATGATAGAAACGATTTTGATAATTTAGTAAATAAGTCAACGATATCTCCGAAATCCTGGATATCATTAGCGAGACTTCAATTTACATAAGAATATAGTATTTTTTGTTTAGTAAACGGAATTTTGATCATTTGATAAATAATAGTTGGCTTTTCTGGTCTGACATTAATATTTTCACTGAATAATAACAGAGAGTGAATGCAGTGCACAGCACAACACATAGTTGCAAAGGAGCATAACAAACATAGGGAAGAGTAGAGCTATTATTCATTATCTCTTATTATATGTGAGAAAGTTTTCTGAATCAACAAATAATGATTAATATTATAATATGTATTCTCTGAGAGTAACCATTCATCTGATTGTTTAACCAAAAGTATATTTTTCCTGAATTATAATCGAAAACTAAAGCAACGAAACTCTTATATAAATGAACTCACATTTCGAGTATATATTTATTTTTTGAACGATTTTCTCGTTTATTAATCAAACGTTGCTCTGATTTTTCAATAATATTTCTTATCGGGAGTTTGAGTTACAATTTCTAGTCGTGAGCCATGGGTTGTGTTGAGTCAAAGATAAAACTGGAGTCAGGAGAGCCCCGTATATATCAGGGCTGAGGTATATGCCCCTGTGGGGTTTTCAATCTTCAAAAATACTATTTTCAATATGTAAAAGAGATAAAAGATTTTCAACTGATTTGTTGAACAGATTTTTTCTTCATTAAAATCTTATTAAATGTGTGTCGAATAGAAACTTGTAAAATACGTCAAATAAATGTTCTATCAGAAACGTGGGTTCAATGCTCTCAGAATGACTCTGGACATCAAATAATATATTCTATTAATACATCGCTGGATATAACACCCCATAAGAGTGAGAGCACTGAATAAACTATTAAATTGATAAACACTTAGATTAATGAATGCTTTGAAATAAGTTATAATTTTGAGTCAAAAATCAAAACATAATTTCAAATAATAATTATTTTGTTCGCATTGTATGGAAAATGTATGAAACGATTACGAAATCCCAGTTTTCGATTAAATCAAATCAACATTTTTGGGCTAAAGTTTAATCTTTAAATCATATTTTCAATTGGGGCTCACATATAGCCAGAAGAGTTATTCCTGATTACCGGTGCTTAGAAAAAATAAAATCACTTCTCGTAGTATTTGATGGCATAAAAGCTGATTAAAAATTCAGTTCAGACTCTAATTTGAATACATTATGAGTTGAAAAATGTATAAATGAAAGCAAATAAATACAAAAAACCGTAAAAGAATATAACTTTCGAATCAATCTCTCAAAAGGAAAATCTATTCAATAATTATTGTTTAGTTTGTGTTATGATCTGAATTTTGATTCAGATCTGATATGTGGGGACAGAACAGTACAGTTAGCGGTGAACTTTGTTGCCGGCTTATATACCGGTATAATTATTATATTCATAAAAACAAGTTGTGTTTCAGTTGCTATAAACTCATGAAATGCTTTTTTATGAATTTCTCTGCACTCAATTGAGGAAAATTTCATTAAAACTTTATTATTGAATAAGTTTTTTATTCAAAATAAAATTACGTGATATTAGAGATATGAGAGTCAGTGTTGAGTCTCTGCTCACAGATTAGTAAATTATTTGAGAAACTCTTCTTTGACTAACGTTTGGGAATACGAGTGAATGAGTGAAAAGGCTTTGAGCAAAATTATAGCCAACTTTGAGTCTAAACCTTCTGTCAGTTTAATGTATTTTTTATGCGAAATCTATTCATTAAAATCAGTTAATGACAGTCAGAGTTCTAAATGAAAGCGTTTCTCAAATGTATTAAAACTGTATCACAATTATTTGCCAAAACACTCTTCAAACCAAACTTTTTTGAGCGAAAAAAGCCCATTGTGTGTCTAATGTCAAGGAAGAGAAATGCTGTGCATTTATGCCGAGTCACTAGCATTCAAAATAAATATAATAATAAAATAATTGATTAATTTGTCGTTAGAAACTATTATAGAGTAATAATGACGACTGAAAATTAGTTTTGTCCTCTGCTCTAAATTCATAAGTCGTTTGTCGTCGTTCCTCACTATAATCGGCTTCGTTTTTGAAAATTGATTTGACTCTAGCATATAATGGCTGTGCTCTTTCAGAAGTCTAACATTTTTTACTCTAAAACTATTCATACAATTATAATGTTTTAGTCATTGAAACGATTCATGAATTCTATTAATATGTAATTTAGAGACAAATTTTGGCGAAACTTTGAATTATA
Source organism: Oribatida sp. (assembly GCA_034697865.1). NCBI lineage: Eukaryota > Metazoa > Arthropoda > Arachnida > Sarcoptiformes > Oribatida sp. The sequence continues at coordinate 3,712 of JAQGAR010000030.1, read as the reverse complement.
AATGATTCAGTTATTCATATCATTGTTATTTAGTTCTCCTCTGAAGAGGTTTGAGAAAGTTTTGAACTAATTATGATAATTGACTTCAATTTTTGTCCTCGAATACATTAAAAGAGCGAATAGTTTTCCGAAGAAACCGCTTAACTCTTAAAAGACTTCTTTGAATTCATTGTAAAACTAATAAAATAATTTTCAAGGAATATAATTATACTCTTTTTTAATCACAAACCCATCAAATATTAATGAGAAGAACTTTTTATTCTTGGAATTAATGCCAAATAAAATCGAGGGAAAGGAGTTAAAGGGAACACTCATTACATTTATTAACCCCAGTATTGATATTCAAAAGGAATTTATTTTTTCTCATTTGAAAAGTTGAGTTAAATATGGTTTAAACTTTAATCAATCGAAGGAATGAAAGGAACCATTGATAGCATCAGTTGTGATGTTATTAAACCTATTGCTCGCAGTTTAATATCATTTGAACAAAAAGTAAACAATTTTTTGTTGGTTTAAGTTTCGCTCGAATAAAATTCAGAAATAGCTCTAATCCACCATAAAAACCAATGGTTTAGAAGAAGGGCCCATCTGATCATATGGACTGCCTTTCGGGATTTGAGGTGTGCGTAAAATGCATTAATTCCCAAAAATAGCTTATATTTATTCTGATGGATAGTATTGATTCTGAGCTATATTTTCCATAATATTCAGGGGTGTGAACAAAGATTTCTCAACTCATCATGGGAATTAACCCAATGGGCTGAAGATTTAAAAGCAATCACATCCATTAAGTGTTGAATAAGTGGTTCCTCAAGAAAATTCCCATAATAATATCTAATCTCAGACTATTTTTACATTTAATAGTGTCTACCCTTTGCCTATACCTGAGTCTAAATTTATTGTTATATCTATTAATGTAATTTAGGTTTGAGTTACGGTTTTATATTAAATCAAATGAAATGCGATTAGATTGGGTCTCAACAACAAAACTAAGAGATGTCTTACTTGTCCAAAGAGGTGCGGTCTTCCAATGATGGTTATCGTGTGTAAAACAATTCATTTTTTCATAATTACAGGTTGTGTTCAAAAATTTCGTTTTTCGCTTCAATTTCTTCTCTTTCCGTATTCGATGTCTTTCCAAAAATCTCATTCGTTTGCGTTTGGAGAGCCGGCGCTTCAAATACCGGTCCCTTCCATGAAATTCGTCTCTACTCTGATTGCAATTACATTTGTAACCATCGGTTGTCATTCCCTGAAGAAGAGGTCTCTTCATATTTAAATGTCTTCGAATGCCTTTGAGTTCTAATAATTTGTTTTGAAGTTTTTTGATCATTGAATCCAATCTATTCTTCTTTTGTCTCCAAATCTGTTTGTTTTCATAGATTTCGTTGGAACAGGAAATCGATTGATTCGATGATATCACACATAATGTGCTGTTCTTATCCTCAAGACTCTGAACGCCGGTATATATTCCTGAATCATTGAAGGTCTTTGTAGTACTCGCTTCCAGTAATTTATTCAATTCATAGACTCCCTCGACATCGAAGCCGTCATTTAGGAGTAGATCCAAGTCTCGTTTGGTTCGGGCATTGATAAAAGTAGGCCGAAAGCCTTTGTTAATGACATGTTCTTTGAGGAACCTTCGCTGCAGTCGCTTCTCATTTGAGTCTAATTTTCTTCGTTTCTTTTTTATTGATAATTCATCGGAAGCCATACCAAAGTCATCGAAAGCCTGGTCTGTCGACTGATCTGAAGGACAGATACATTTCTGGCGTACTTTTCTTTGGTAGGCTTTACTCCAAAAGGATTTTCTGCATTTTCTGATTCGCATTTCATAGCCATCGAAGAAACACTCGAACTTCTGGTAAGGACTGCACGGAAAACGATATTCAGGTTTTTGACATTCGAGTGATAGCCATTCTCTTTTGCTGAGGGCCGGAACGTGACTGTCCACGTCTTTTGTATATCTCCTGTTTTTGAATTTGAAATTATAATTAGATATTAATATAGTTTAATAGAAAAGCAATGAATACCCTCTTTCGATGAGGAAGGTATGCCTCCACTCAATCTGCTTATCGTCCGACGGTTTATCCGATTCATACATATTCTTAAGCAAAGGAAGCACTGAATTACCATCCATATGGTCGGGTGCTTTGACGCCAGCTATATCAAGAAAAGTAGGCGCCAGGTCTATATTCAACACTATGTTATCGATTCTGTAATGAAAAACAATTCAATTATTCGATTAAATTATTGATTAAATTATTCGTTTAAAACTAATTTATAACGATTGAGATTCAGAAATTGAAATATAAACTGACCTTTGACCACCTGGTAGTTTGGGGCCCCTTACGAAAAATGGTACTCTTACATCAAACTCGAAAGGCATGGCTTTTCCTTTAACTAATCCGAACTATTCGTGAAATTAATGCCAAAATCAATCATTGAATGCATAAATTAAAATATTAATCAAATGGCATACCTGTCCCAAATGGTAGCCGTGATCTGAGGTGTAGAATATGTAAGTGTTCTCTAAGTGAATGAATAAATTTAAACCAAATTGGATTATCAGATCCGACCACAGATTTTTTTTCTTTACAAACCGAGTTCTCCCAATTCCTTGAGTTCATTGTATAACTAAAATCGAAATCACGTTTAGAATAATTTTCGGCTAAAAAACAATTTAAATCAAATTTATTACTTTTTCCACTGATTCGTCGATGGATTGTAGTGTTTGGAGTCGTTTTGTGTGCAACATATCAGTGAAGTCTTCGTGAATCGGTTCCATTTTACCAGTATGCCTTAGCAGCCATTGTTTGTCTGGATTTGGAGCGTAGTTCCAGCTTGGGGTACTATTTTCAATAAGTTTTATTTATAATCTTTTAACTTCAATTCTAATGCCATTAAAATCCTACCGATGAGTAGTGACATTCAAAAACATGTTTTGAAACTGTGGGGCGGCGTCTTCTGGTCCGTGAGGTCCCGGAAATGACATAACCATCATTAGAGGCTTATTCGCGAAAAATCTTTTGGAATATCTTAGAAATTGGAGGCTGTCGTTGATTATGAGGTCAGGATAATAGTCGAGTTGATAGTCGTCCCCATGTTTGACTTTATTGCCATTCACATTTAGTGTGTAATTGTAGAAACGGGAATTCCTCACTAAAGCCGACCATTCCTTCCAACCGTTAGGAATGTAAGAACCATTGTATTCATTCAAATATTTGCCAAAAAATGCTGTCCATAGAACGGTTCAAATATTAAAGGGACTGCATTAAAAGGAATTCTTTGTCGATCAGATGGCATACCTGTCCGATAGCCCGCATTACTCAGATATGAAGCAAATGTTCTTGTCTCAAATGTGGACTGCCAGGCAGGCGAACTACAATTGTCGTTATTTGTCTGTCAGTCAATTGCAAACAAAACATAAAATATTAGATTTATTGAAGATTTGGCACAATTTGTTTAAGGCTTACATAAACATTATGGTTGTGTACGTAAAGACCGGTCAAAGAAGATGAGCGACTCGGACAGCACATCCTATTGACAAAAGAAAATTAATCCTTGAAAATTAATGCAATTCAAAAATTGATTGAATTTATGCTAATTATGATTGACTTACGGAGTGGTGACGTATGCATTGGGGAAATGAACGCCTTCTTCGCCCAGAATTTTCGATGTTTTTGGCATAAAATTCATGGATCCTTTAAAT